>JANITX010000002.1:58795388-58807397 GCA_027564395.1 Erythroxylum ulei
TTAAGGGCATACTTGGAAGAAGAAGTGTTGTCTTGCTTTTAAATGATGAAGAAAAACGTGAATTGAGGGAGAGAAGAAGAGAATAACAAAAATGAGAAAGACAGAGGAAGAGAATTCGGTGGATTGAGAGAAAAGAAGAGACTTGATCTACGGTTTAATTTTTCTTAGTCTTCAAGAGAGATTTTGGAGTTGTTCAAGAAGAGAAAAAGAAAGAGGAAGAATAGAGTTTCCATTTGATCTAAAGATCTCTTCATTTGGTGAAGAATCAAGGATCATTTTGAATATTTTGAATTTTGGGAAGGGTTGTAGTTCATGAAGTTTAGAAAATGCTTGGGTTTAAGTATTCTAAAATCAATTTTAGTGAAATTGCATTATGGAATTTTCAATTGGATTCTTATTGAATGAGAACTGGTTTGTTTAGGAAATCAAGAGAATCCTACCCAAGAGCAAGAGGAAAGGCAATCTTAAATCGAATTTTTTGAATGATTTGGGTGGGTAATATATTTATAGTTGTTGTGTAATATGAGCTAATGGTCATATGTGTGAATATGTGCTAAATTGTGAATTGTTGTGATGTGGAAAATACATTATATTGTGTTTTATTTCATGCCTTGAAAGATGTATGACATTTTGACATAATTGAATTGTGATTTTGATCACATTATGCCTTGAAATATGTCATGGCATTTTATATAAATAGAAAGAAGGAAAGAGCATGAAAAGTATGAAAGTATGATGAAATGATTTGAGCATGAATATATATGCTTTTGTTTGGGCAAGAGTGGAACCATTCTATTCGTCATGTGCACGTTAACAAGAGCATTCTCCCGGCTGCCCACTTATGTCTTATAAGCTCCGAAAATAGACTCATTCTGTTCATGATGTAAACTTTGATTTCTCCATTCTATTTCCATGGAACCCTCAAGTCATTTGTTTGTACATTTGCATTGTGATTTGCCAATTATGATGCATAATTTAATGTTATGTTTTGATGGATGAATCCTCATGATATGTTCTATGTGACGATATTGTGAATTATGAATTTTGAGCTAGAATTGCTAGATTAAATGGGATATATACTTTGATATATGTGTGTGTGTGTGTGTGTGTGTGTGTGTGTGTGTGTGCTTGAATTGTATAACTTATTGCCAATAGCTATAAATGTATAAGCCATTGAGCTTCGCAGCTCGCCCAATTACCTTCCACTCTACAGGTGAAGAAAAAGCATATCAGCATTGATCCTTGCAAAGTTTGGCAAACACCAAGAAAAGAGACTTTTGTAATTAAGTTAGTTCAAAAGCTTTTGGTATTTAGAATCATGTTAAACATAAGCATTAAATTGTATCATGTGCATTTTGTATTTTGCAATAAGCCAATGGTGTGGCTTTTGATATGTAAATAAAGTTTTCAAACTCTTTTGCTTTAGTAATGAAATGATAAATTGAAGTAGTTCAGTTGTGTATGATCATAATTGAGTTCTTTGTTAAAATGGTTGTGTTAAAAGAATTGTATGTATGTATGTTTCTGTTGAATGTTGGTGGTCTGGATTTGGTCCGAAGGTTTCTCCGTGCTGAGGTCCGAAGTACATCATAGTGAACCTGCCAACGCTGATAATGAAATTCTCACCAGTTGAGTGATTTCAACGTATCTCTCGAACGACCCTTCCCAATCACCCCAAGTGGGCACCTCTAGATTGGGAACGAAGCCTAGCCCGAACATGTTTGGTATCAGAGAAGAATTTGGACTCCAGAATATAGGGCAATGAAGCTCATGTTTTATGACTCCGAATGTTGGGCTTAGGAAACGAGGTAGAACGTTGGACTCCGAAAATAGGGTGCAACATTAACCCATATCAGTTAGTGTTCGAGAAGGCATGTTGCTTACCGGTGGAATTGGAGCATAAAGATTATTGGGCAATTAAGACTACAAATATGAGTTTAGATGAAGCAAAGGGCCAAAGAATGTTGCAGATTTCATAGCTTGATAAGCTCCAAAATGAAGCTTGTGAAAGTTCAAAGATTTACCAAGATAAAACTAAGGCAATACATGACAGAATGATCCTTTGAAGAACCTTCGAACCTGGAATGAAAGTCTTGTTGTTCAATTCAAGGATGAGATTATTCCTTAGAAAATTAAACTCTTGGTGGACTAGATCGTTTCAAATAATCCAAGTCTTTCCATACATGGTGGTATAGTTCTTGAGCTTAAAGACAAATGAAACATTTAAGGTTAACGCACAAAGACCAAAACCTTACTCGAAGGAATTTCGAGGAGTTAGATTCATTAAAAGTATCCTCATTCTGAATCTTGATATGACCAAGTCCAGCTAATACGATGTTAAAGAGGCACTTAATGAGAGGTGACCAATTGATTTGCAATTCTTTTTATTATTTTGTTTGAACAATTTTAATTTTAGTTTCATTTTTTTAGTTTAATAAATTTTTTAGTAAATTTGATTTAGAGTAGGTGCTTTGATTTGTTAATTGTTTTTTATAAGAAGCAGGCACAACTAAAAGAAAAGAAAGCTTTATTGTATTTGACAGAGGCAAACACAGGGAGTTGCCTTGGTTGTGTCTTAATATAGATTGGTCATGCCCCTGCCCACCTTGGTTGTGGTTCATCAATTCAATGCTTGTAAACTTGGTCGCCCTATTAATATGGTATACCTCACAAAAACCCTATGCCAACTTTGCCCCACCTTTATGTGTTTGTGGTAAGACAATTGGAAGTAAGGCTTTGTTTTGAACCATGCAACAATGGCATTTTGCTTGTTTATTTGAGTATTTATATTAATTTTAGTACTAAGTTGTTCATATTTTGTTTTTAGGTATAATTCACTCACTTAGAGCAAAAAAGAATGAATTTAAACAAGTTTGAAGCAAGTAGAGTTGTTTGATTGAACTATAGAGTGCATCACAGTGTACGTGGTCATGTTGATAAGTAGCACATGAGATAAGATTGAGTGACACGAGAGAAAGGAGGCAAGAAAATGCAAGGAGAAACCCTAGAGCGACACGAAGGAAGAGGGAAAGCCGAGGAAACCCTTTGGAATGGATTTTTAGCAATCTAAAGTCATGTTTTTGAAGATTTTAGGAAATATTTTTAATTTTTTTTCCAAATCTTGAATATACATATTTCAAAATTGATGTGAAATATAATCCAATCACCCTTTCAACTTGTTTTGTCTTCTTGTAGCCATTTAAGGATAGCTTCAAACTTAGGATCTGTTCGATTGATAACGTGTAGGTCTCTAACAAGCTTTTTGATTTTTAATTGCAAGTTGTTATATAGTTTGGACATGAATAAAATATTGATGTTTTAATTGAAACGAAACTACGAATAGCATAAGTTACTTTTATATATTGCTTGTTATCGTTGATTGGTACTTGATGACAAAGGAATAGAAAACTGGCCTTCAAAGTAGTGTTGGCACATGCAACTCTAACATTTATTTGTCTGACCAATTTTCTTTGCAATCTTCCTTTTTTAGTACTTGTCAAAGCTTGGATGATGTTAAAAGGTAACCAAAGTATTAATCTAAAAGCCACTAGTTCTTATTTTCAATTTTAAAGTTAATGTCAATCAAATGTATGAGGCATTAATTAAAAAAGTAAGCCGTGTTGTTCCAGTCAACCTCTACTTTTATACGGAGAATTGGCAAGATTACACAGCTGGGATATGACTAATAGCAGATAGTAGCTGAGTTCAGATTTTTAAATGGTGATCTGAATATTCATCTCCATAGTAATCTTTAAACAGAGACCAATGAGTTGACTTTTATTGTGAAATAAGATACATTAGCAAGATTTAATTCTCTTGGCTCTTATCTCAACACAAGCAGAGAATTCATGAGCTCTTCCTGTTTTCCTGTTTCGTTAGAACTGGAAGGGATGACGAAATTCCTTTTGGATCGTATAGAATTCTTATTGTCATTTTTTATGTTGTTATCTAGGACTTGCTTTGCTGATTCTAACGAGGTTGTTGGTCTGCAGTGTTCTGCTTCTAATAACGCCATCACGAATAGTGAATACCAATCAAATATGAACAACCTGCTGAGTTCACTTGCAGAAAATGCAAGTCCTAGCAATGGATTCAGCAAAGCAACCTCTGGGAAAGGTAATAGCAAGATTTATGGCCTTACACAATGCAGAGGTGACGTTTCGAGCATGAACTGCATAAATTGTATAAGGAACTCCACTGCGGTTCATGATTGCTCAAGCAGCGAAAATGTCACCGTTTGGCAGAAGTGGTGTTTAGTACGATACGCAAATGTTAGTTTTGCTGGCACATTGGATAGGTCTGCAATGGCTACAGCCAATGAAACGGATTATGATGATCCTGATTTGATTTCGAAAGGACTCGACTTCATGCAGCAGCTTGCTTCTACTACCCCAGATCAGCCTTTCATGTTTCAAACCGCTGAGTTGGATGCTGGACAGAACAGGACGAGGTATGGCATGGCTCAATGCACTAGGGATGTCAGCAGGAATGACTGTGGAAAGTGTTTGCAAGATGAACTAGTGACTTTTAGAACCACCATTGGGAACAAGAAAGGATGGGAGATTTATGGCTCCAGTTGTAGCATGTGGTATCATGATTTCAGATTTTATTTCAACTACTCTATCCCTAGAAATGAAGGTTTGTGATTAATTCATATTTCTTTGCAACTATATCGGCTGGTTTTCATTTTCACCATAGTTTGTCTTATTTGACAAGCAGGTTCCACCAGATTATCCTTACATAAAGTTGCAATTGGTGCAATAGTCTCACTGTTGATGTTTCTGATACAATCCTAGTTATTGAACGGCTAAATGAAGGAAGAGGGTATTCGCGAGTTTTGTATTTGTTTATTGTTTAGTGAAAGGAAATTGTTCATGTTAATTTTTTTTTTTTGGGAAAAAGTAAAAACATAGCTGCAGCTCAGGTCAACTTGTGGGTGTGAAGTTTACTTATTTCATCAATAATTAAATCAAGTTAAGCTTTACGTATCGCATTCTATGACTATTTCCTCCCAAAATTGGTTGTGCCTAATTACTATATCAAATATGTATAACAGCTCATTAAGCAAATGAAAATGAAAGATATGTGTGTTATTTGAAGGCAAACATGCAGGACGAAGTACAACCTTTTTTTTTTAACATAATGGGTAAGGTCAAACGTGAAGTTGAGAGAGTCTTGTACGAACCAGAAAGGAGGAGGGATGTATGAATTTTGAATCAGGCATTCTCATTAACATTTTAATTAAGAGAAGTGAGCTGTTGTCATCATACATGTTGGTATTCTTTTCCTTTTTGACTTGATGTACTTTATCTTAATGCCACAAACTAGTGTACCTTAAAAATTTGAAAGAAAATAGGCATCTTCTAGTTTTTAAGCTAAAATTGTTTTCATAAGATATGAAATTAATAACTAAAAAGAAAAAGTTGATATTTTTATCCGATGAGCAATTGAAAATATCATTTATTTAGTATAAAGAGAAAATTTTACATGTATATACTTTGACTAGATGATTTATATTTTAAATGATTACTATTTATTCATTGATAAACTTTTAAAGACTTGCTTTCTTTTTCTTTTACCTTTGTTTTCTAATTTTCCTTTTCATTTTTTCCTTTAAGCCTATGTCGACCTCCCACTCTTGGCCCTTCTTTCGGTTGACTGATTCTTCTAACTTTTTTTTCCTTTATATTTGCCCATTCCTTATCCAATGCTGATGCAGCTGAATATGTTGCCTCTTAATCCCTTTGTCTTCCTTTTGTTAGACTCTTACCAACTCCCGCAAGCTACATCCTTCTTGGTCAACCTTGATATTCTAATCAATATATATTGGTCTACAATTCTGAGGGACCAAAGCAACTTACCTATGTTTAAATATATTCATCATAAGTTCAAAGACATTAACCTTTTTATTAATCTGTCACTTGAAATGCTAAAAGTTACCTTGGTAAGAATGACTAGTTCCTTAATGGAGTTCTTCTTGAAAAGAATAGTCTTCACAATCATGAAAAGATGGAAAAACCACAATTTGAAAGAAATTTGATTTATATGATTCCCTATTTGAGGAAGTAAAGCACTTTAATTCAAGCTCTCATCAAATATAGGACTTGAGCAAGTAATTAGGTTTTAGACCAAGACATACAACAATCTGTAAAGAAATGGAATTAAGGAGCTAAATTTAGACCCTAACTAGAGGGAATTTTAACTCTATTTGTTTGGGATTGTTAGAATTTTAGAATTTTCTAAATACTTTATTAATATATTTTTATAACTTTTGGGTTTGCAATAGTATTAGTTAAAAAATATGCAAAGATCCTTATTTTTTGGAATTTATGTTTGATGAAAGTTTAATATGTTAGTTAGATTTGGTATTGAAAAAATAAAAATATGATTTGTTAGTATAAATGTCAAAATGTGAAAGAAAAGTGTTGTTCTAGTAAAAAAGAAACATAGAACTTTGTTTCCCTTGTTTCTTTGCTATTTCATTCTTTTATTCTTTAGTTAAAAGCTAATACATTTACATTGTATTGGAGCAATCAAAGATCTCAAAGGATTTGTGAGGGATTAAGACAAAACACCAATAAGGCTTCCATGTCTTTCATCTAAGCTTTTTCATGTATTTCAAGCTCAAAAACAAAAGAGATCATTGACACAAGAAAACAACAATGAAGTAGATTTCATTTCGAAGCAAAAAGGAAAACCTCAAGCTAAAGAGAAGAAACAATCTGGTGAGAAGGATAAACAAAAGAGTGAAGGTCACGAAAACAAAAGTGGTGACCAGAAGAGATTTCCTCCTTGTCCTCACTATACTAGCAAGGTGATTTCAGAGAATTACTGTCGATTTAAAGGTCATTCATGTAAACAATTTGGTCATGTGGAGAGGGTATGCAAGAAGAAAAATAACTAACAAGAGTAGTAAGCTTAAATAGTAACAAAAAATTAACAGCATCAACAAACTTATAAGTTTTTTATTCATACATGCCATACAACAAGTCACTCTGGTAACACTTGACTTATTGATAGTGGTTGTACAAACCACATGACATAAGATTTAAGTAGCTTCAGGGTGCTATATCAATTATACAAGTCTAAAGTGAATATTAGGAATGAAGAATTTATTATTGTGAAAGGCAAATGAGTTGTTCTTAATACTCTAATAGGTGCTAAATACATTTCAAATGTAATTTTTTTGCTTTAAAATTGCCCAATTTCACCAAGGGTGAGTCAATTTCTAAAGAAGAATTATTCTTTGCATTTTTAAAATATGTCTTACACCATTGTTAATCATGGTAGTTGTAAGTTGGTGGCTATAAATATGAAAGACAAAAGTTTTCCAATTAAGTGGATAGAGGTAAATATGCACGCCTTTACTACTATTATTGATGAATATTTTTTGTGGCATAAGAGATTTGCCCATTTTAAATATGATGCACTTCAAAACTTGCTTCACAAAGGCTTAAATCAAAGCCTTCTTATTACCATGATAAAAAGAATATGTGTCAATTTTGTTAATTTATAAAGAAAATTTGATTTTCATTTCCTATTAATAAGGCTTAGAGAGCTTCTAAAAATTTGCAACTTATCCATACAAATGTTGATAGACCAATGAAGACAACCTCACTAAATGGGAGCAGGTATTTAATCTTATTCATAAAAGATTACAATATAATACATTGGGCTTATTTCATAAACAAAAATTAGAGGTGGCTAGTGTGTTTAGCAAATTACAGGTTTCGATAGAGAACCAAGAAAATCATAACATCAAGATAATAAGATCAGATAATGGCAATGAATACACATCAAACAAGTTTAGTAGATTTTATGTTGAAGCTAGTAATGAATGTTAGTTGACTGTCACTTACTCCCCTTGATAAAATAGGATCAGTAAGAGGAAACTTATAACCTTATAGAGATGTAAGAATGTATACTATTTGAAAAGAAAATTCGTAAGTTTTTTTTGGCATAAGTTTTCAACATAGTTTTCTATTAGTTAAACAAACTTCTAACCAAACTTGTGAAGCATAAGACTCTATTTGAAGTTAAGTATGGAGTTAAAATAACTATAGATCATCTTAAAGTATTTTGAAGTTTAGGCTACTCTTATATACCAAATGTGAAAAGAGATATGTTGGACCAAAAGGCTACAAATGGAAATCTTCGTAAGATATAGCTCGATCTTTAAGGGCTATATAGTTTTTAATTTGACAACAAAATAATAATAATCAACTAGAACTTAATGAAGTAGCTGCATAGAATTGGGAGAAATTTAAGATTGAAGCTACAAGTATTAATCAAATTGGATGCACCATAATATATGCTTAATTGATTGTATAATTATTCTATAACACTTGGTGATTAATGCTATGAAATTGCTTAAGGTACTAGCTTTGACTCAAATGTTGTTTTAGGCATAATTTGGAAGGGAAAGAGCTAAAGTGAGTAGAAAGCACCATGTTTGGGTTATTTTTTGAACATTCGCATTCACTTGTCTTCACGGAGTAAGAAGAAAAAGATTAAAAGAAAAAGAAGACAAGAAAATGCCAAAAAGAGATGAGATATATGTTAAGCATATCAAAAGGAAAAAAAAAGAAATGACATGAAAAACTCACAGCTGTGTAATAAACATGCATAGGCATGTGTTATTCCTTATGCCTATGCATGTTGTGTTAAGTCACGAGTGTGACACTTGCCACCTCACCCATCTTTTTTATTAACCTAGTTTCTAATATAGACTGAGTAGTGTGTGACGACAGAGTTATGAAAGAACTGATGGTGTTTTCGGCTGTGGAACTTTAGGAGCTTCGGGAGAGTATGAAGATAGCAGTAAGCTCTCCACTAGGAGAAGACCCATGGAGGGGTAGTTTTTCGATGCGGAGGTGACATCGATATGCATGACCCAATTAAGTGTATTTCTCCTTGTATTTGTCAATTTCTTTCTCTCTTTAGAAATTGATTATGTTATCCGATGCATATAGATTTGGGTATTGTGAAAAGATTGTTTTAATGCTTTCATTGGATAGTTTTATTACAAACCCATTGCTAGAATATTCAATGTAATTCGTAATTGTTATGTTGAAATTCATTTGTAGCAACTAATGGTTCGTAATCATTATGGATAATATAACCTAGGTTAAATAATTCGAGCTTGTGTGAATATTGCTTAGATTGGTCTTTTTTTCTGGTTCATAAGGCGGCTATTGGATTAAATCTAGAGAACTCTCCTAGGTTATCCAATAGTTAGGGTTAATTAACGAGTTCGAGCTCTTCCTAATTAATTATGACCTAAGGAAAAATCGACATTAATAAAACTTATTGTTAATCTATGACCAATATTTCAAAGAGAGATGTGAAGTCAACAATTCAATGAAATATGTTTAATAAGGTGTAGGTTGACATTGAGCCAAATAACTAGACTCCTAACGAATTCACCACTTTCATCCTTTTTTAATGTTTTCTTTAGTTTGCTTTTGCTAGTTTAGCTTTATTTTATTTTCTTATTTTATTTAAAACCAAAACCCCCCTAAAATCTAAACATTGATTAATTTCATTTCAACAATTTTACACACACTCTGCGGATCGACCCAAACTCACCACTGCTGTAGTAGTAGTCTAGTTTATTTTGTGAGGTATTACGATAGGCTACTAATTTTGGCTCCATTATCACGGAGTGCAGTGCTTAGTTTTTGTTCTTGATTTTAATTGGTGCTTTTAAAAAAAATTAAATTAGTTTCTTTCAGTTATTTAGTATTTGTTATGTTAAAAAAATTTATTTTGACATGGATGGAAGTAATTTATTTTATAACTCTTATTCTCAATCATATAACTAAGGTTGAACTGATCAAACTAACTTTAGTTATGGATGAGATAATCAACATAATTACTTCCTTGATAGTATACAAGACACATAACAATTCTCGTATAGACCATAAGCTTCTTTTCACGACTCAAGTACATCTCTGGAAGATTTGCTTAATATTATACTTGCTGACAATATTTAACTTTAACAAAGTGTACAAGAGTTCCAGTAGGATGTAAGGAAATTTTTACAAGATATAGGATCTAGCATCCAATATTTAGAAAACCAACAAAACTCAAGTACTTCTCTGAAGGAATTAGTTAATGTTTATATTGTTAATACTTTGCTATTACAACAGGAAGAGATGCAATTCGAACAAGAAACAAGGTTTAGGATCTAGAACTTGGCAAGCTAGATTGGTCAGTTAACGAAAGCTCTTAACCACTTAGCATTACAAGGTGAAGAAATGCAACCATCTCAACCTATGGTCTACTAAAGGGACAATAGCACAGAGGCCTTATAGAGTGAAAAGGAGCTTAAGAGTCTTGAGTGTAACATTTAAGGAATTGCTTATGATGAAGAAGTGAAGCAGGAGCTCGAAGCATAAACAAATATATCTTTTAGCTCATAGGTAAATATTGAGTTCCATTTTGTTTTTATGAATGACTCTTTACTTTTACCTAGCAAGTTAGAGGAATTAAATGATGAAGAAAAAGGTGAAGAGACATTTGAGATCTTTATAAAGTACATGAACTTAGTAGAGATTAAGAGTTTGAAGATAAGGAAGACACTGAATGGGAATGATTATCAACTAAGGCCCTATCTGAAAGAACCTCATGTGGAGGAACTGCATGTGCCACCAAAAGATTAAAATGTTTTCACATGAGGAGAAGTATGGATTAGAGCCAGCAACACTAAACAAAGGTGCTTTTTGGGAGGCAACCTAAAGGAAGTAAATTCCATTTCCTTTACTTTTTCACACTAGTTAGATATGCGTGTGTGTTTCTATGTTGGTTTATTTCTTGCTTGTTTTAAGTTTTCAATCAAAATGAGAGAGAGAATAAAATAAACAAACAAGTATTTACTCATTTTCTATTGCTTCTAGGATTATATAGTCATAATTAGAGAATTAATTGACTAAAGAATTTCATGGAAACTTAAGAATGTAGTTTTACTTTTCTGATTGGTAAATGTGCATTATCTTTAGAAGAGTAGTGACTATTGGTAGACAAAGCCAGTGAGATTTTGAGCCTTATTAGACTGACACATCTATATCGTTCTCATTGTCTTTAGATAATGTGGAACCTTCATAACATTTATATCCTGATTTTGCCTTGAATTTCTATTCGAGACCACATTTTTATCACATGCATTAACATGGAAATGATTAGGCATTCTTTGCTTTTCTAAACTACATTAGCCAAATAGCCTACCTATTGACATGAATTTTCCCTTGTTAAACCCCTTTGAGCTTTATTTACCTATTCTTTGTGTACTAACCACATTATATTCTTTTAAACTTAACCAAATATCTCACCTAAGTCTTAAAGCTAGTGAAGCATTTATTGATTGTTGAGTTTTGGATGTAAAAAAGTATAAGTGTGGGGGTGTACATATGTGTTAGGTTAGATATGATGTTGAGATGTTATTTTATGTCTTATCATTGAAATTCCCATGTTTATGTAGTTTCTTTTAATTTTTATAAGAGAAAAGAAAAGAAATAAAAGAAAGAAACAAAAGAGAAAAGGAAAAGAAAAGAAAAGAAAGGAAAAAGAAAGAAAATTTAGAAAAGGAACGAAAAAATGTTTACATAAACGTAACGAGGAGGAAATGCATATGTCATTTGTGAAGTTATTCATTATTAATGCATCCTCTCAAAGTTGTGTTGAATGGGTTATTTGAGGATGTTGAATATAAGGTAGACGTTAGCTTGGAAGGATCACTCTTTGTGGTTTCAATGTATTGTCATCAATTGTATGAGTGATCCCTTTTGATTGGTGTATGCTTCATATGGTTTCCGTATGAGAGCCTAAATTTGAGTTACGAAACATTGTTTTTGCATTCATCATAGTTGATGTACATAATTGTGAGTGATTGTTGGCTCTTTCCCTTGATAGTATATTAAGTGTTATTTTTGTTTCACTAACTTTGATAACTTTCACGCTACTTAACTCAAATACATCTCACCTTTACCCACATTAGAATCTAAAAAAGTC
>JANITX010000002.1:59139691-59167208 GCA_027564395.1 Erythroxylum ulei
ATAAATTTAAATGAAAATAATTTATTTTAAATTTTTATTTCATTTATAATTATTATTAGTAATAAAAATATTTATTTTTATTTAAAAAATTAAAAATTACAATAATTATAAAAGTTGAAGTAAATAAAATAACTAATTAAAAAATTTTGAAAAAAGAGGGGGAAGGAGAGGTAGGAGGGAGGAAGGGAGAGTTTAATTTTTTAAAAAAATTTTACAAAAAAGTTTCCCTATTTTTTAAAATTTTTGGTACTAGCCGGTATTTTAAATGCTGATCAGTATTTAAACTCGGTACAATTGACCATCCGTTTTGTACTTCTCACTAAAGAAAGGTTTTAAGTTTTAACATTCTTGTAATGCTCATTTTGTTGCTATAAATGCTTCTTTAGCAATCATATAATGTGGTTGTTGTAAAGAAGTCATATAAATTTAGCAACTAAATTTATTGGTTGCTAATGAAAAATTTGAAATACTTGTAGTGACCACTCAATAGTTGGTTGTTAATAATAATTTTCTATAGCGACCATTAAAGTTGTCGCTAAAATTGTTAAATTTGGTCGTTATATTATTATCCATGAATTGTAAGTTTTAGTGACCATCTATAGCCACCAAGTATTGATTGGTTGGTAAAAAATATACGTAACTTATATATTGCAACCAAATAATTTTTGGTTGCAAAATATATATAATTAGCAACCATTTTACTATGGTTGCTGAAACCAAATTTTCTTGTAGTGCATTGATCTTTGTTGCTTATTAGACCAGGTGAATAATTTCATGGTGAATCTGAGATCCGTTACAACCATTTTCTGAGATAAATTAGTTAGCTCCCTTCCAAATGCTAAATTAGACCCCCTCCCACCCTTTAATTCTTGATTTGATTGAATATAGTTCAAATCTCCTATAACAAGCCAACGATTGGAGATTGTAGAGTTAATGGACAGTAAATTGTTCCATAGAGTCTCCCTCGGAAATTGGAAGTTTGAAGCATTGGCATAGGTTACTTAAAATAGAGAATTCACTCCATCCATTTGGCTAATCATATTTTAATGTTCCTAAAATTTTAGATTTACTTTAATACTATAGATTTTAAAAATATTTTTATAGAACTAATAAATATAGTAAGTGAAATTTAAAAATAAAATTAAAATTGAAAAGATAGTTCTAAAAACAAATATTGTTAAAATATTAAAATAAGCAATTATTTAAATATAATATACAACTTCTTTAAAATATAAAACTAATACAATCTACTAAAATAAATATAAGATTAACTTTAGTTGTTAACTTTGATATCTAGATGAAATTATGTAATCTAAAAATTTTAAAATTATTCATATTTGAATATAGTAATTTGTCTCACCAAACGTGTTTTCTCTTTTCAATCCAATAACTAAAATTGGAAAAATACGATTTGAAAAATTAAACCAAGGCCCTAAAAAATCATTAAAGTGGATTAAACATGAAGTATAGTTAAAAATGGAGGGAGATTTGGAAATTCTAGGTGAACAAGTTCAATTATGGAGCATGTGCTCCAAGCTCCAAGTAGATAACTCTTGATGCAATTTAAAAACAAGTGTTGACCAGGGGCCTTAAAAATGCAGTGAAGATCCTGAATTATATTATAAAGCCGTAAAAGAAGGATCTTAATGTCGGTTTCAGGTAGGTATCAAACGTATTAAAGCAGCAAAGCACATGAGGTGTGGCCGCTCGATAGGAGAAGCAACATCCCAGAAAAACTGTCCTTATGGGAATGTGTTTTCAACTGTTAATCGGAATTTAATGTGAGAGATTGACGGCATTACCTAGTCAATAGTTATTGTATACCTCAACCACGCGAAATTGTATACAACATTTTTTAGAATCGTATTATGGATACACATTGATCTTTGCTTGCGAGACAATCCAAACGGGATTATAAAATGGATCAGAGCAGATGAGCTTTCAATTACGATCACATTAGCGTGTTTTTGAAGGTTCATTTGACTAATGCACATACACTACGCATTCCCCTTGAGTTCCGCCGTGTTCTACATTTGCATTTGGATTTATCTGAGCATGATTTTGTTTGAGATATAGCTTCCGGGTTTTGTTCAATCCCGGCCTTATCTGTCTTCAGAAGCAAAACAAATCAGATATAACCAGGCTCTCAAATTTGCGGCATTTGTAATTTCGGTCAGTGTTAAAAAATCGTGTTGTATTCAGTCTTATTAGATTGCGTTGGACCCTGTATATGGTTTGATTCAATAAATTGAATGGCAAAATTTTAGAATGATCAAGTGGATTGAGTAAAATTGCAACTCAATTTAAAAGAAATAAGAAGATGAATGGGTACTTATAAATATATCAAATTAATTATAATTACACATTTCAATTTGTTAAAATTACCACATATTCTAATATTTACTTTTGTACCATTTTTTATCTTTATCCAGATATTTAGTAAATATTTAGATTCTTCTTATGAGAATAATATGTAAATATTACAAGTAATATCTAGATTCTTCTACTTGTATAATATCTAAAAATTTCTCACTTAAATATTTGACTCAAAACTAATTATTTTTCTCACGATTTTCTCACTATCATATTGCTTACATTTATGTCAGGTTACATGAGGATCAATACCACACTTACAACTGTTGACTACTTTTGCTATAAAATCTACTATATTGTTTTCAATATGGACTTTTTGCATATTTGTAGTTCCTTCCTCCACTTTCTTACAGTACAAGTAAAATTTGACTCATATGTGCTTTTTAATGAAATATGGTGTTGCTTGCTAGATGCAATGCACTTTGACAATAACAAATTTGAAACCTTTTGTTGTTTGTATCTAAGTTCTTCCAACACCAATTTCAACTATAACACTACTTTACTAAGTTGTGTAGTTGCTGCATTTTTCACTTTTATTGTTGACATAGCCACAACTAATTGTAGTTTTGAAACCTAACTTACAATCTTGGCAATAAGCATAAACACATAACATGTATTGGATGTATTTTTATCAAGATCACATGTATAATAAGAATTAACATATCATTTAACAAAGTTTGATCCTTCATATTATAATCCAACACCAAATTTCCCTTAATATATCTTTAGATCCTCTATACAACACTTCAATACTTTGTATTACAATTTGTTATATGAGATGAATTGCTCCCATTGTATATATAATGTATGGTCTTATATAAATCATGACAACATTAAATTGTACACTGTAGATGCATATGATACTTAAGACATCTCCTTCCTCTCATCTTCCTTTATAGGACTCATACTAGATGCTAACCTGAAATTAACATGAAGATGGCTAGATATTTGCTTATAGCTTTGCATATTGAAGCATCTCAAATCCATCTTCAAGTAGTTTCTTTGAAGATTATTTTTTGTTATTTATAAGTCTTAAGTCCTTCATTTCATATTTTATTGCCAATTGTACCTTCAATTCTTTGATCAATCTTTGTGAGGCTTACAACTAGCATACCAACCACATACAAAAGCACGATAATGAAATCATTATCACCAAATTTCTTAAAATATGCATAAGGTTTTGCATTAAGTATGTTATATTTAAAGATCATAATGTAAGAGTCAAATCTCTTATTACAACGTCGCCACGCTCATTTAAAACCATATAAAGATTTGTTCAACCCGTAAACTTTTTTTCCTTCCAAAACCTTCTAATTAGAGCATATAAATTTCTTTTTTAAGATCTTCACTAAAAAAAAGCAATTCTCACATCTACTGCTCTAGATGTAAGTTAAACATAGCACACATTGTTATAACTACTTTGACTATAGGACGCCAAACCATAGGGGAAAATATTTTGATGATATTAATTCCTTCCTTTTAACCATATCCTTTCATCATCAATCTTGCTCGATATCGCTCTACTTAATCATCACCATTTCACTTGATGTTGAAGACTCATTTATTATCATTTGGATTCCTTCCTTGTAGTAATTTTATAAGTTCTCAAGTTTTATTTTATGAAGAGTTTTAATTTCTTCCTGTAATGATGCCATGCATTGTTAAAAGGTTACATGCTATATTTACCTCCTTTATACAGTTCTTATATCAATTTGGTGGTCTTTTATGTATTTTTTTTACAAACTTATGGATCTTCAAACTCAACTAGTTCTTGAACATCTTACTTAGATGTTGTTTTAAAAGAAATTTGAATTTCCTTTTCCACCTATATAAGAGTCTTTCAAATTTTTTTGTAGAGTTGCTATCATTTTTTTCCTTTGTAATTTATCTTCTATAAAGCTGACATCTTTGTTGACAATAACATTTTTGGCAGTGGGATCCTATAAGTGATACGCCTTCACTCCATTAGCATATACTATGAATAAGCATTTCATAGAATTTGGATCTAGCTTTATGGTTTCTTTGGTATTATACATCATGTACATATGCTTCCAAATACATGGAGGTCAAAATAATCTACTAGCTTTCCAGTTTACATCTATAGCAACATCTTTGACATAATTCCAGTTGAAAGAATTTGATTCACCACATAATGAGAGGTATTGACCATTTCAACCTAGAAAGCCTTGTCTAGGCTCCTATTCTTTTTAACAAGATTCTTTTCATACACTCTATCACTTTATTTTATTGAAGAGTGTATGCAAAATTAAACTTTCTTTTCTTGCCTTCTTGTTTACAGAAATGCTTCAAGTTCATTTCCAATTATTCTCCATTATTGGTCTTTAAGCATTTGATCCTTTTGCCATAATTAAGTTTAAAATGTACTTTAAAAATTTTGAAGACTAGGAACACATCTATTTTCCACTTAGTAGGATGCACCCAACAACATTTAGAATAATCACAAATAAAAGACACCAAATGCTTTGCTCCTCCCAGGGATAGAACCGGTGTTTGTCATACATTATAGTGAACCAATAACATTGTTTCTTGAATTTGATGTATTAAATTTTACATGATATTGTATATTTGTAACATAATGATTGTAAAAGGGTAGTAATAACTCTATAAGCCTAAGGAGTAGCTTTTATTGAATAAGGATTTTCATTCCTTACTTAGATATATGTTCACATTTTGGTACCATAACATTGAGTATGTCTCACTTGAACTACTTGAAGCAACTAATAATTTTGCTTCTCATGATATTTCCCCTTTAATTTGTACAAATTTGCACCTATCTTTTCTCCCTTCAATTGTATATTGAATTATCTTAAAAATTTTGATGACAATTTCTATATTCCACCCAAGATTAACTGGTCATCTTAGAGACAAAAAATTATTTTCTAAGTCCTCCACATGTCGTATTTTTTGAAAAGTACGAATTGTACCATCATATATCTTCAACTTGATGGTTTCAATACCAACATCCTTTAAAGGATAATCATCACAAGTGTACACAGATGCTCTTGAGACAAGTTGTTTACAATTTCTATTTTCCACCCAAGATTGTCTGGTCATCTTAGAGTCAAAATTATTTTTTAAGTCCTCAACATTTTGTACATCTTGAAAAGTATGAATTGTATTATCATACATCTTCAACTTGATGGTTCCAATACCAACATCCTTTAAAGGATAATCATCACAAGTGTACATAGATTCTCTTGAGACAAGTTAATGACAATTGAACCATTTTCTTTTAGAGGTCATGTATAAAGTAGCTTCTAATTTGAAGAGACACACATTAAGTATTAAATTCCTTCTTTAAATTGTTATTGTTGCTTCATAATATAATTCATTACTGTTATTTGAAGTACTTATGAAATTTTGTTAACGAATGAAATTTTTCTTTGAATTACAATAATTCTTTCTCAAGTGATTTCCTTGCTATGGTCATTACAATTAAAATTCTTGTTACTTACTAGTTTTAACCTACCATGATTTGGACTCCCACTTTTGTCACAACCCATTGATCCCACTCTTATCACTATTAAAGCTTCAACTAGTTTTTACTAAACTATCTTTTTTTCCTTTAGAACTGTGGCTATAACATCATTGAAGAATAAGTAGTCTATAAAATTATTATTGGTTAAATTGATAATGAGTTGATTATACGAATTAGGTAGACTTTGAATTAGAAGTTTGACATGTTCATATGACTCTATTGTTAGCACAACAATGTGAGATGAAAGAATAAAGTAGTCAAATTATTAATGTGTTCAATAATTAAAATGAATTTTGAATTCGGAAGAATATAAAGTTTCCTCTAAATAAAATTTTATTATGGAGAGAATTGATCTTGTATAGTTTTATGAGATAATCTCATATCTCTTTTAGTATTTTCTTCTCCCCAATGCTTGATAAAATTTCATTAGCTAAAGCTTGATATCGTTTTGCACCATTCATGTCCATTTTATTCCATTTGGCATCATCTATGAAATGCATCAGTCTTCCGTTAATGGCTACAAGGTATTTATCCTTTGTAAGGATATCTTTAATCCTTTAACTTCTATAACGAGAAATTATTTTCTTTAAACTTCTCAATCTTAAATTTGACTATCATTTCTCATATCTAAAACTTCTTTGAACTAAAAGAAAGAGCTCTCACTGTTTTACATAAACAATAATTGTGTACATAAATGGTACCTATTACCTTCAAAAGAATGAATAATATTTAACTTATAATTTTCTTATGTAAAGGATCTAATATAAGTGGCAATCACAGACCATATGATAAGTAGATATATCTTAGGCTCTAATACCACTTAGTAGAATGATTAGGTTGATAAAACAAGATCCTAACTCAATTTGAAAGAAATAGGATATCAAAGTTATTACTACGAGTGAAAAGAAGAATTACAATACAAACATGCTCTAACTATAAGCTACAAAGTTTGTAACGTAGAACCTATAAGATTAGAATTTTTACAAGCGCTACTCCTAAATGCATGAACTTGTTTCTTGATATATGAAACAAAAAGACAGATAGATATTTATAGGTTTATCAAATTAATTATAACCACACATTCAATTGTTTATAATTACCACGCATTCTAATATTTATTTTGTACTACAAATTATTTATCTTTATCTAGATATTTTGCAAATACCTAAATTTTTAATGTGAACAATATCTATATATTATAAGTAATATCTAAATTCTGCCAATTTTAATAATATCTTGCCCCAAAAATCAACGACTAAGAACTCACCTGTTCTTTTGCTATCATTCCAGTAGAACTAGAAAATGAGTAGAAGCAATAAACCTCCAAATAAGGCCGTGATACGGACCATTACACTTCTTTTTCTGTTAGTGACTGCTTGCTTACTCAGAACATCATCATACAATAACTCCTACTTGCACGCAATTAACTAAGGAAAAATTATTGCCTGAGCCAGATAACTAGCTAATGTTAAAGAGAGCTATAATCAGTCAAAATTCAAGTTATTAGCATACCCTTTTCACTTCAGTGCCTTAACTATTAAAAACATGTAAAGTATATAACTATTACAAAAGGTCATATAAATTCTTACTATTCATGTCTTTAATAATTAAGTCGGCTCTTAATTAAAGTACACATTGAAAGATGTAAATAAATTCTTCCTGTTTCACAGCATTTAAGTTAAATATATGATTAAACTGTTAATCAAGATTGGTAATTCTAATGATCAATCGCCAAGATCAAAATGAAGTACGGATGGATATATTTGTTTTGTTGCTTTGAGGATCTCTGATCTCTGCCGAGCTGTTGTTATGTCTGCGATAGGCGATCCTTTAATCTCTGCTCTAGAAGAAAGGGCAATAAATGTCCGTGGCTGAGGCGGTAAAGTAGCACGTGTTCTCGAGTGAAGGAAACTCAAGGTTACATGTCCCGCTATATCTGGAGAATTTTTTGATCATCGTATAATATGATCTGTTAATTTTTACCGTCTCACTGTTGTGTACAAACAACATGGAGTCTTCTACTGTAAGTTCCATATGCATATGCTTAGTTTCTAGTGTATGACTAATTGTAATGACTTTCGACCGTGAGATCTATATGCTTAATTTATAAGCATATGATACAAGCAAGTCTAATGATTTTCTTGGGATATTCTACACTCCGTAGTTTTGATCTGCTTGGGAAATGTGTGCTTTCTTGTATTGTTGTACTACTTTCTCAAATTCTTGATAAGGAAAAAAAAAAGATAAAATTAGATTTTACTTGTAAAGAGTGTCTTCAACACCTTTTGTTTCTGTTTACCAAAAGGAAATTTATTTATTAAATTCGAAATTCGATAGAACTTAGAATTAAGGACCACATAAATAGTTAAGGGCATCGCTTTAAAACTTGGACTGGACCGGCCGGTTCGACCGGTAATCGGTCGGCTATTCAGTTCCGGTGATCCCTAAAAATTGGTTCCTAATTGAACCAGTGAGAATCGGTGAAAATCGGTCAAACCGGTTAGGCCACTGGTTCAATAAATTTTTTATTTTTATTTTATTTTTTAATATTATTAGGTATATTTTTTATTTTTTTTAATATTACTAATATTATATATAATTAAATATAATTATTGCATAATTATGACGTCACACCGATTCGACCGATGATTGAATCGGTCGAATCGATTAAACCGATGATAAGTAAGGCTTCCAGTTCGATGTCCGGTCTAAGTTTCAAAACCTTGGTTAAGGGCAGTAACTGCCTGACATGGATCGTAGAAAGACAGACACATGTGATGAGATGATTAATAAAGATGCAGGCAAAATTTCAGCTGAAACAGAAATGTGGTAATATTTTATTAAACTCATTGATTCATCATACAACGGCTAGATACATCAAATTAAGGAAATAAATTATAACATGAGATTAACTATTCTGAAAAGTAAAAGCAAAACATTGCTGAGTATAAACAAATATCAAACTAGGAAGAAAATCTTCGATTAACCAGAAACAATGGGACAAACCATTATCAACTGCATTAATATGAAACTGATGGGAATTTCTCTGGCAACATGACAGTAAGGTGGAACTTTTAATTAACTCTGTAGCACGCTTTCCTGATTTCTCCAACATTTTTACCGGTAAGAACACCGATTCTGCCCATGTTTAACATAGACTCTGCGAAGTCCTTAAAGAAAGTGGATCCTTGTGTTGCGTACTGCAACTCAATGTAAGATTTTGTCTCTTCGTTTTCAAGCAGAGCGGAATCAGAAGTAAACAGTCCCCTTCTTTTGTGAACAAGTGTATAATAATGAGGGTCGAAAGTCCTAACACTGCCAGGATCCATTTCTACGAGTGTGGTTGCATCTCCGGGCTTGCATTTACTCTTCAATCTGGGAATGTATTCTGAATCCAATCTGGGATCGGAGTCGCCTTTTCCAGTGAAGTTGTAAAGACGAGAATCGAATGAGCTGCAATGAGAAGTGCCTATGGTGTGTGCACCTGCATCCATAAAAGAGGTCAATTAATTTTACATGAAATTTGCATGTAGAGTCATAAAGAGTGTTAGATGTAAGTTTTGAGCACCTGAGAGGACAGCTAGGTCTTTAATGCTTAATCCCTTGGATCGGAATGATGCTATCAACTGAGATATGTTGAAAAAAGGTGGTGGCAGATTGAGTAAGGCCTCTGTTGAGTTAGATACTCTTCCATCTCTTCTTCCAGTTTCAACTTCATACCATGGACCCTTGGTCTATTATTATTTTGAGTTAGAAATAATCACTTGGTTTTGTTTCCAAACACGAAGCATATGTTAAACGAAAACAAAAGTTGAAGGCAATTTTAATTCATTACCGCGACTGTAACATCTCTAGCCACAATGGCCACGATATCTGCACATGAAACTACTCCAGGACATTCCTTCTCCACAGCAGCCTTGATTCTATCAATTACTTGGAATCCTCTTAGGCTATGATTTGGAATTGCAAATTTTTCAGATTGATTGGTGGCGGAGTTTAGCAGCACTGAACCGTCACAGCCCTGTAGACATCATAAATCTAGTTATCGTACCATTTTTCTAACCACAAGCAAGCAGTAATTCGACTCCCTTAAATTACAACCTTAGATTCATACATTTCACCAAAATTGCGGCCACTTTCAGTTTAGGCGCTTTCATATGCCATGTTTTATTAAGCTTTTACTACATACAAAGGTAACTTAAGTTTTACCTTAGGAATTGAAATAAACAAGTTAGTTAGTTACCCTGACAAAGCAATCATGAAAGTGCATTCTCAACAGAGGACCACTAAGACTTGGAGCCACTGACATGACGTAATCTATAACTTCCTTCACCACGACCTCAGCTCGCGGGCATGTCTTTGAGTAAAATCCGACTTTCAGCTGACCATTTGCAGGGTTGACGACAAGTAGCAGAAACATCAGTTGAAGGAAGAGACAGTAGAAAATTTTGGAGTTAGCCATCCTAGAAGCACCAAAGTAAAACTGGCTTAGCAGCTTATTGAGAAGCAAGTTAGAATTAAGCTTCCCTTTATATAGTTGCTTTGACGTGCTAACCATTCTCTCTAAAAGCTGTCATTACATAATATATGATCTGTTATTTGCATTTAAATAATTAAGCAAACCTGCCTCACGGATGCTTTGATAATCCTGGGACCGGTTCAAATGTGTAATTCTAAATTGCTACTGAAAAAAACTGTGGTGAGTCATAACCCATTCTTGTGGCGTAATGGTATAAATCAGCATGATACAGGGCATGAGAGGAACTTCCTAACAAGAGAAACAAATAATATGTGCAACCATATCAACCAATCATGTAATAAAAATGACTGGAAATAAGTGTTGACCTTGCTAGTAACATGGCCAAAGCATTCATGTGTTAGGTCAACACATGATTTAAAAAAATATATATTTTGAACTAGAGCAACCCCTATTGGACAGTTGACATACCACTTCTTCCTAGTTGGTGCCACTTGGAGTTCAAATTATATCACAATTAAGCATCCCAGCATATCATGATGAAGTGAATTTAGAAGCTGATGGGCGGTTTTTTTTCTATATCATCAACTTGCAGACTATATTTTTATACACGATATGTTATCCTCCATTGTGCCAATTGCTGCAAGAACTCATAGGCGGGATATGTTCAACAATTCAATGTCTATTAAAATTCTGGTTAAAATATTGAAGTGTTTCCGGCCTCGGACTGGTGTATTCTTGTTATTAAGAAAGACAGAAGTTAAAAGGCCAGTTCAGAGTTGCGGCCTAAAATAAAAGAACCGAACGGTAGGCCTAGCAAAAGCTGCTGTAGAATTAAACGAATTGGGTATCCTCTATATGTTTGAGGTTAATTCACCAATTTAGTAGTTTAAATATAAAACTACTTACCAATAATATTAGAAAAATTAAGAAATAAAATTTTCAATATTAATTTAATAATTTATTTAAAATTACGTAAATGTTATAATATTTGATGATATTTCAAAACGTAGATCATTAAAATTCTAAATGTTTACTTTAAATAAGAAGAAATTAATGTAACATGATACCTGCTAAAGTTTATAAGAGGATTCAAATCAGGATAAGATACTTCTTGAGTTATAAAATGATCTGAAGTAGATAATGATCTTTAAACATGGTCTTCATGTTAGATTATGAAAGAAGAGTAAATGAATGGAAAATCTGTTAAATGAATGTCTGGTAAGCCCACGTTGTAAGATGTGTACATTAAATCGACTACGGCTGCCCCTTCTAAGGAGTCGTATATTAATAAGCAGTAAGTGGTGCTCTCATTTAAAACCAACTATTGTAATCTTTCGCTTCATTATACGATTATGCAGAATCTTAAACATACATAACTCTCACGTATAAAGTAATTGTACCTTGATCTATAAAATCGAGTGATGTTGATTCTATTCCGTGGTTCATTTCTTTCTTCTCTCTTTATCACTTCTGTATTTTCTCCTTATTTGATAGTTATTGGCAAAAGCAACTTAATACGCAAGAGTAGGACCAAAAGAGGCGACGTTTATAAGTGATTTTTGAGAAAACCACCTTCTTAACACCACGCCCATCATGTCGCTATTAAGCTTTATAAACATTTATTACATTAGACATTAAAAATCTAACATTCTCCTACTTGATTCATATAACATTGTTATCTTCATAAGTCATTTAAATTTAATGCGCATTGTATAGATCATTCATTATAATCAAGAATTAGAACTAACATGAGTCCTGACTATTGTATGTGATTTAAGCAACATATTCCCTTCCTTGCACTACAAAGTTAGTATTCTCCATAAAATGATCAACAAATGGGAAACACATAATTGATCAAAAAATAATGTCTACTCAAGACAAAATTATTATCATCATTCCATTCAATTCAGGGTACACCTTCGAAAAAAAAGGTAAATCAAAAACAAATTTAATAATGAGCTCAGAATGTCAATTACATTAAAACATACACATCATCATAATATGCATTAATGCCCACTCAGCAATATTACTTATAATGTCAATATGCCGCATCAATATTTTAGGCAGTGATTCCTTAGTCAAAGGGTTAACAATCATAAGATTAGTGCTAATGTGCTCGATTGACACTCTACATTTTTGAGCCTCTTCTTTAACGGCAAAGTATTACAATTCCATATGTTTAGCACCTTTGGAATACTTGTCATTTTTAGAAACGAAAACTGTTGCGGAATTATCACAATAAATTTTCTCCTTATTTGATGGTTATCGGCAGAGGCAACTTAATAGGCAAGAGTAGGACCAAAAAAGGCAACGTGTATAAGTGGTTTTTGAGAAAACCACCTTCTTAACACCACTCCCATCATGTCGCTGTTAAGCTTTATAAACATTTATTACATGAGACATTAATAATCTAACATTCTCCTACTTGACTCATATAACATTGTTATCTTCATAAGTCATTTAAATTTAATGCGCATTGTATAGATCATTCATTATAATCAAGAATTAGAACTAACATGAGTCATGACGGTTGTATGTGATTTAAGCAACATATTCCCTTCCATGCACTACAAAGTTAGTATTCTCCATAAAATGATCAACAAATGGGAAAAACATAATTGATCAAAAAATAATGTCTACTCAAGACAATTGTTATCATCATTCCATTCAATTCAGGATACACATTCGAAAAAAAATAGGTAAATAAAAAAAATTCAATAATGACCTCAGAATGTCAATTACATTAAAACATATACATCATCATAATATGCATTAATGCCCACTTAGCAATAATACTCATAATGTCAATATGCCCCATAAATATTTTAGGCAGTGATCCCTTAGTCAAAGGGTCAGCAATCATAAGATTAGTGCTAACATGCTCAATTAACACTTTACATTTCTGAGCCTCTTCTTTAACGACAAAGTACTTCAATTCCATATGTTTAGCACCTTTATAATACTTGTCATTTTTAGAAAAGAAAATTGTTGCAGAATTATCACAATAAATTTTCAGCGGCCTGGCAATACTATCGACTAATCCAAGCCCTGAAATAAAGTTTCGCAGCCACTTAGCCTGAACTATGGCCTCAAAGCATGCCACAAATTTAGCTTCCATAGTGGATGCAACAATTATTGACTGCTTCGCACTCTTCCATAATATTGCTCCTCCGACTAAAAGATATACATAGTCAAATGTAGATTTTTCTAGTACACAACTAGCAAAATCTGAATTTAAATATCCAATTACTTCAAAATGATTGGGCCTCCGATAAGTAAGCATGTGATCTTTTGTCCCTTGAAAATATCTTAAGACTTTTTTTGCAGCTTTCCAATGTTCCAATCCTGAGTTACTTTGGTATCTACCAGGCATACTAACTACCAAGCTAATTTTTGGCCTTGTACACGTTTGAGCATACATCAAACTCCCAACAAAAGATGCATAAGGAATTCCTTTCATCTATTTCCATTCCATATTATTCTTTGGACATTGCATGAGACTAAATTTGTGTCATTTCTAAATTGGAATTGGAGATGCTGAGCATTTATCCATTCTGAATCTCTCCAAAGCTTTATTAATATATGCTTTCTGAGACAAACCTAATAATCCTTGTAATTTATTCTAAAATATTTCTATTACGATCACATAGTTTACCTCTCCCATATCTTTCATTTCAAAATTATTAGAGAGAAACTTCTTAGTCTAGACTAAGATTATTAGTTGTGAGCAAGATTTCATCAACACACAGAATAAAAAAGATAAACTTACTCCCACTGACCTTCAGATATATACACCGATCAGTAATGTTTTCTTTAAAACCAAAAGAAAAAATAGTATCATTAAACTTAAGATACCATTGGTAGGAAGCTTGCTTGAGTTCGTATATTAACTTTTTCAGTCTACCCACCATGTGTTCTTTCCCTTCAATTGAAAAACCCATTAGTTGATCCATATATACATTTTTCTCTAAATTCCCATTTAGAAAGTAAGTTTTCAGATCTATCTGATGTAGCTCTAAATTATGATGAACCACTAGCTACATGATAATTCCTAAAGAATCTTTCTTGGAAACTTATGAGAACATTTCCTTATAGTCAATGCCATCTTTTTTAGTAAAACCCTTAGCAACAAGTCTAGCCTTGTAACATTCAAGGTTGCCAGGAGAGTCACGCTTCATCTTTAAAACCCATTTACACCCAACTCTCTTTCACCTTTCAGGCAATTCTACAAGGTCCCAAACACCATTATGCTCTACGGATTTAAGCTCATCTTTCATTGCATCTAACCATTTATTAGCATTAGCACTATTAATGGCTTGTGAAAATGAAACTGGATCACCATTAATTCCTAAATCATCTTCCAACTCTTGTAGATAGACCACTTAATCATACGAAAAAGCAAATATGCTTTTTCTTTAGGATCGTCTTAATGTTATTTCATATGGTTCTTCTATTACATGTTCAAGTTGAATGTCAGGAGCATGTATTTGTTACTCTTCATGATTGTTATGCAGTGAAACATTTTAAGGAACACAAGTTAAAGGGACTTATATTCTAACGTCTTTAATTTCCACATTTTATAAAACGTCACTCCCACTAACTTCACCATTCCTCCTAGTTTCAAAAATTCTTGTAATATGGTTAGGACAATAAAATCTATACCTTTTAGATTTTTCTAGATAACCAATGAAATATCCACTGATTGTTCTAGCATCCAGTTTCTTTTCTCGTGGATTATAAACCCTTATTTTTGCATAGCAACCCCAGACATGGAGGTGCCTTAAACTAGGTTTCCTACCAATCCACAGTTCAAAAGGCGTCTTTAGAACTTCCTTACAAGGAACCTTATTTAACAAATACATGGTAGTTTTTAAGGAATGCATCCATATTGAGAAACGTAAAGATGCATTGCTTAACATACTTCTAACTATGTTCATTAAGTTTGATTACATATTTATGATACACCATTTTGTTGTGGTATACCCGACATTATGTATTGAGCACATATGTCACGACCCAATGCCACATCGGACACATGACAACCGCCACATACCCAGGCTAAGGACATTCACAGTATCCTTAATCCGACTATGCAAGGCTAACTGAATATCTCTCCCCTTTGTTTTGAAAAATTTGGCAGCACAAAGGTTATATTTTAAAAATCCCAAAACTCAATCAAACATCTGTAAACAATTTTAAACGCACTTTTATATTCACATTAGAATTCTACCACATTTTCTGGACTTGTAGGTCCACTAAAAAACAATCTCAACAACAGTACCACAAGTTCATACATAAGGTCTTTTACAAACTACAAGACAGTCAGGAGTTAATTTATAAAGTCATAAAGCATATCAACATAACCAATCTAATAAAAACAGTTCATGACCATCTATACAACAAAAGTACAAAACAGAGACTACCCACGAGCGATAATGCCCCGAAAATGTAAAAAAAAAAAACTATAAAATCCGCACAGAGCTTCAAGCTCACTAAATTAACTGCATAGTTGGAAAGCGGAGGGGGTGAATACACTATGTACTTATTGAGCCCAAAAAACATATATGCAAATAGAACTCGATACACACGAAGATGATATAGATAACCTATAAAGTGAACATACATCACATAGAAATACATAGGCCTAGCCTATGACTCAACGTATACTGGTTAGGATCCATTCAGTTCTAGCCTACTAATAACTCATCCAATGAACATAGGTTCTAGTTTCAGTACATAAAAGCAGAAAAACATCACATGTATAAATCAAATCTCGTTAGAACAAATCTTATAATAAGCTAAAATAATTATGTCTGTCATCACTAGTCAGCCAAACTAGTGCTCACACCCACCGATTTTCTGTGTTGGCTCGAATTTCATCTGTGGTGAGTCCAGACTATAGTCGACAAGAGCGTTATGACCCTAGGTGATGACTTCGTTGGTGTCCAGACCCTAGATGTGGAATCACCAGCAAGTCCCGTAGAAAAGTGTCGATACGAGGAGTCAACTTTTATATACCAATGTCAAGGGTATAAGGGTCGTTTAATCTGTTGTGCCTAGCACATGATTGGCCAATCGTTACCTCACTAATCATAAAAATCATATACAAATATAAAGTATAAAAATCAAGTAAGTACCATGCCTTTATTTATCGGTCCAACCGATAAAATAGAACCTTACTATGACTCTAAGCCAAAAGAGAAAGCATACACAGAGCATATATGACTCAATTATGCATATGAAAGTTCCAAAACATTATTTCATACAATAAAAGTCATCTTTTGCACTCCAAGTGCAAAGTTGTTCATAAATGTAGTTTCAGAAAAATAAAACGTTGTCCTTTGCACTTCAATTGTAGGTATGTTGAAAACAATATCATTTCTAAAAATACGTAATGAAAACATCAGTTGCACCCCAAGCGCAAAGAGTTATTCAAAATAATGTCATTTATTAAATACACAAATATACTAGCATCTATTTGAGGTTCAATTATGTTAAGCATTACCTAGGTTCAAAATTCACATACAAGTCATCATGCTTGTCTTAGGATGTTCTAATCCCATTTGAGAAATATGGTTTTCCCAACTCACCTCAAAAGAAGGTGTACACTCCCTTAACTTCAACAATCCTCGATATGAGATCCTTGATTCATAGCTCCCAAGCCTTTATATATAAAAATAATATACAGTGTATTTACTACTCCAATGTATATCTCATATTTATACATCATCACATAAATGTATAAAACATAATATCACTATATTTAAGCTATAAGTTCAACCATTACTCATCAATTTGAGCAAAATTCAAGTTTACTCTAAGTAAACATGAAAGCCGCTTTCTAATGTATATTTTTACGAATCCTTAAATCCTAAGCCATGTTCACTTAGACATTTTATCAAACACCTAATATGCATGACTTCAAATCATATTTTCAAGACTTTATCATAGTAATTCATGTTCCTATCTTGTTAGACAATAAACACTTCCAAACAACAACACATTTCACTACTCCATTCAATCCAATTTCCTTTATTTAAGCCATTTTCATCATAATTATGCAACTCATTACATTAATCCATTCCTTCTCCCATCATTTCAACCAAACCTCATCCAATATACATCTTCTTCATTTTTGATCATCAATTCACATTATACATGTACAATTAACACCATAGAATTCATTTAAATCATCAATTTCAAAAGATATTAAAAATTCACAAACTTTCACCAAAGAGAGGGCATTTCAGTTTTGACTTAAGGGGACTTCTCTATGACTCATTTCATTCATATAAACCATATTTCATCTATATTCAAGCATGGAGAACAACATATCTTAACACCAAACTCAAAATCATAATGTAGAGAAAGATGAGACAAAATTTACCTAAACCTTCCTTGGTGATATCTTAAAATGCTTTGAGATTTTCTCAAATCTAATGATAGATTTAAGTTTCTTGATCCAAAATTGGCTTAAAACACCTTGATTTGGGTTGGAAAACTAAAAAAAGGTAGAATTTAGTGATAGCCAAAAATTGGTTCTTCTCCTCCTCTCTTCTCCTTTCTTTTAATTAAAACAAAATGTTTCAATTCTTTAGTAAGGGGGTGTACGACCATAAATGAAGAAGGGTCTAGAATATTGACTCTTCTTTGACCAAAATATGGTTTTTCCCTTAGCTTATGCGAAATTACCATTTTGCCCTCCAAACTTTTCCTAAATTTGCAATTAAACCTAAAATTTGGGAATCTCCAAAACTTTTATTTTTATTTTGGTACCCAGACTTTTGAAAATAATAATGAAGCCCCTTAACTTCATAAAATTACATATTGATCATCGAAGAATTGAAAAAAATACATTTAAGTCCTTTGACTTTTAATAATTGGCAAATAAGCCCTTATGTACATCAACCTTTTCAATTAAGTTTTTTAAGTGTCCAATAAGTCTATAAATCATGTCTAATAACCTTTATGGCATTAGAACACATTTAACTCAACCACCATGGTCTTATCCATCCAATAGACTCAGTTTTACACACTTAGAAGCTTATATGTTAGAAATCTCTAAGATTTTGCATATTGATGAACTCTAAGTTCATGTAAAGGAATATAACATTATAAATCACTAACATATATCCCCAAAAGGATTTAAATTCATCTTTGAACTCATATAAAACCATGTATATATCAATATATAGTAGTATTTTCAAATATAGAACAATATAAAAGGGCTCAGAGAGTTCGACGTTACAACATATGCCATGCTTTTTTAGGAATTTGGCAAATGGACCAGGGTTATATCCAGTTTCATCATATCTATCGTAATACTCACCACCTCTATCAGACTTCACAATTTTCACTTTTCTGTCTAGCAGCCTTTCAATTTCAGTTATATAAATTTCTAAGGCATTCACTACTTGAGATTCCTCATCTAGTAAATAAACATATCCGTAATATGAATAATCATAAATAAAGGTGATAAAGTATTTACTGAAAGAATTAACATAAAAAGGTCCACATATATTGGTGTGTACGATTTCAAGAAGCTAAGTGCTTATCATGACACCTTTCTTTGTGTGTTTTTTTTGCTTTCCCTAATACAATCCACACAAATATTGAGATCATTAAAATCCAAATCTGGAAGAATTCCATTATGTACTAATCTTTCCATTCTTTCCTTGAAAATATGCCCCAAATGCTTATGCCACAAGTAAGTAGAACAGTCATTAACAAAGCTACGTTTAATTCTAACTTTATGATGCGGGGTCATAAGAGTTTCAGCATATAAATTATCAAGATTCAATTTATATAAACCATCATAAAGTATACTATATTCAATCATACTAGTATGCTTAAAGAATCTGACACATCCAGTATGAAACTTAAAAGAGTATACAGTAAGATCAAGTTTAGATAAAGAAATCAAATTCCTAGAAATACTAGGTACATAAAGAGTTTCAAATAAATCTAAATGATGCCCAATATTCAGGATTAGACGGTAAGTCCTGAATGCTTCCATTAGAACCTTTACTTTATTCCCCATAAAAACAAACTTCTCATTTTGGTTTGTGGTTTGGATTGTAAGGAATCCCTGTATAGTATTAGAAACATGAGTTGTACATCCAGAATCAATCAACCAATTATTATGTGGAACTTCAGTTAAATTTGATTTAAAAAAAACATACGTCTTAAGCTTACCTTTCTTTTCAAACCAAACCTTACGTCATGGCCAGTCCTTCTAGAAGTGTCCAAATTTTCCACAGAAATGACATTTGTTATTGGTCTTCAGTGGTCCTTTTCCCTTTCCATGTTTCTTATGTGCTTTCTTACTAGCTACTTAATATTTCACAAAATGAATGGAATGATTTCCTTGATTCTTAAGTCTTGTTTCCTCCTAAGCCAACATACTGTGCAATTCATGCACATTCCATTTGTCTTTCATAGTATTATAGCTCATTTAGAATGGACCATACTCATACAGTAAAATGTTCAAAATGAACTGTACAAGGAAATTTTCATCCACTTTCATTCCCAAAGGCTTAAGTCTTGCTGCAATATTTGTCATTTCAATGACATGTTCACGCATAGGATAAGAACCATCAAATTTCATGGTGCTTAAAGTACCCATTAAAGTCCCAGCATAAAGTCCCAGCAAGAGACTTATCAACTGATGGGGAGTGCTCTTCCATAAAACTCATAAATTCTTTAGCACTTTCAGTTTTGGGAAGAGTTGTCTTGATATTGTTTGCTATACTCATTCGCATAAACATCAAGCTCAGTCTATTTGATTTTTACCAAGCTTTATAATGAGCTTTTTCTTCATTACTGCTAGTATCAGTAATAGCAGCAGGCTTCTCAACTTGAAGTGCCAAATTAAGATCCACTACAATAAGGTGAAATATTGATATAGACGAAGCTTGTGAATGTAAAGACATAGGGATAGAAACTGCAATAAATACACGCCTAACATTAATTCTTTAAGTCATAAACTAACATATTATGAAGATTCAGATGAAATATTATGTTAACAATTAATGTACATTAATGTTCTCCTTTAGGTGATACATCAATGGACAAGATAATCATAATGATGCCAATAATATTTAACATTATTAGGTAATGATGCATACACTAATTAGACATAATTATTATCTTTGTATAAATAAGTAAAACTAATAGTGCATTTACATTACCAAATAAACATATTCTTTATTATAAGAACAACTAATTAACCTTTGGGTAATTCATAAATTTCTTATAATAATGAATTTCATTTTACTCATAGATAAACATCATTTATAGCATCAATTTTATGAGTGAGTGATTGAAAACTTCTAGTCAATTTAGGACTAATTATCCTAAAGATTTGATCACTTTGGTGCTTCACAAATCTAAAATAACCAAATTTGATAAATGTATAAAATATTCAATTTTGAATTTTATCACATCATAAGCATACTGTCAATCATTATTATTAACGTACATGTATACAAAACATTGTACATAATAATTATTAATCTTGATAATAATGATGCTTTCAAAATCCATAGACAAGTTAACATACATATCCATCATTTTTTACTATTCACGTTAACATGCATTTATTGTATTGCTAATAATTATAATTAATTATTTAATTCACGTACACTAACATAATTGTTCATGTATACATAATTTATTATTATTATTACTGTTCACATTCATTCATGCATGCATAATTTATCATTATTACTGTTAACATTCATTCATGCATGCATAATTTATTATTATTATTGTTGTTCACGTTCATTCATGCATGCATAATTTATTATTATTACTATTCACGTTCATTCATCTTTTATTGTTTACTACTCTTAACATTGCTCAAAAAATGTTCACCATTATAAAAAACAACTAGCGACATAATAGCCATGATCGTTGATTTTGCCTTAGGCCACCAAGGGAAACATCATAACCATCAACAGTAAGGAAAGAGATAGACAGTAAACATACGACATGTCACAGACCCAGTGAATTCACCGTCATCCTCGACGCTGCAACATTCCGATGACAAGCACAGATGGTGAACACATGTCTATCGTCAGTGACACTGGTTACGCATCATCCTCGATGATGTGACAGCACTAAGAAAACACAAACATTTCATACATACTTGAAAATTTCATTGTAAAAATAAAATTTTCCAATATATATATACATAATCATCGGTTTTGTCCAAATAGGAAAGCATGAAGATTTTTAGAACCCTAAAATGTAATGGATAATCATACATTTCACAACCAGATGCTCTGATACCATATGTAATCTTTCACTTCATTATACGATTATGCAGGATCTTAACCATATATAATTCTCACATATAAAGTAGTCATACCTTGATCCATATAATCGAGTGATGTTGATTCTCTTCCGTGTTTTTATTCTTTCTCCTCTCATCATTTTTGTATTTTCCCCTTATTTGATAGTTATCGGCAGAAGCAACTTAATAGGCAAAAATAGGACCAAAAGAGGTGACGTTTATAAGTGGTTTTTGAGAAAACCACCTCTTATCTACCACACCCATCATATCAGTATTAAGCTTTATAAACATTTATTACATGAGACATTAATAATCTAACAACTATTTCCTATTGTCCATAAGATTTTGCCTAGCAAAGAAAGGCATTTCTACTAACAACTATAGTTCAAATTGTATTCTCTCCACTTATTAGATTTTTTTAAATTAAGAAATTTCATTAAGGGCATCAATACAATGTGGTATTGTGTTATTAGGTGATTACACCATCAAACGAATTAGAACGATAAGTAAATAGGTTACAAAATCTTGATCCAAGACATTTTGCATATTATAGTAATGCTCCATCTTTGCTTCACTTAAGGACTCATCTTCACTTTAGCATTGTGAGCTCATATTACATTTCTAATCCAATAGCATAATCTATGAGCCAAGGTGTACATATCTTTAGAAATTCCTTTAAATAATTTGTAGTTCCTCTCCTGCCATATAGAGTAGGCCATGTAGTTAAATGAAAGACTGAAGCACATTTATCACTTCCCAATTTCTTAAGATGTTTATCAACCCAACTTAATATTTTTTCTAGTGTAACTCAGTACAAATCAGTTTAGGATGCATTGAAGCCTTGACCAAACTGAATTGGAATATTAGCAATGGAAAAATAGGTGAGAGATAGTTTTACGAGCCTGCTTACAATGAGAATACAGAAGTTCTGATGCTCTATAGATCTTGTCCTTGGTTTTTATGCTATCCCTGACTGCAAGCCAAGAAATAAAGAAGAATTTAGGAACTAGAATATTCCTCCAAACTATATTGTACCATACAACTTATAAGACATAAGGTTTAAAAGGGATGAGACAAGGGATTTAGTGAATCTTTTGCTTATTCCAGGTAAACAAATAGCATTATCCTTTACATTAGGCCTGGATTGCAATTAAAAAAAAAGCTCTCTAACCTCTTAGATTCTTTGATGTTTCTCAACTATCTTTACTCATTGATTATTCAATTAACCTATGCATTGAAAGGGAGACTAGCTATTAAGAATGAAAAATCATTTACAAGAATTAATGAACTTTGGTCTGCCCAATTGTCAAACCGAAGCTAAGTATCCATATCTCTCAACATCTATACAAAAGTCTAAGATTGCTTTCTTTTTCATATTTCACTAGATGCTTTGATCTTCAAGGTAATACTCACTAACCCACTTAGACTATAATGCTTCTTTTTCATTATATCTCTAGATCCTTTTAGCTACAAGGATAGTTTGTATCAGCTGTAAGGATATTACTTGTATCAATTGTAAGGATATTACTTGTATCAGCTGTAACGATATTAGCCTTAGTCCTTCCTCTTGCTTCTCCCACCATAATTGTTTCCATTTTATCTTATCCCCTTTATAATTTTAAGCTTTACATGTCCATAAGAAGTTCTTGTTGCACTTTTCAAGCTTATTAGGAATGAAAAGGTGGTTACTCTGGTGAATATGTAAATTTCTCATAATTGAGGATATAAGTTTTAGTTTGCCAGTATAAGACAAAACATTATTCTACTAAGCACATATTCTCCTTATGGACATTTCTGTAAAAGGTAATCATTCTTTATATTAAGGCTTCTTGGATGTAATATGACCTCTAAGATATTTAAAATGAAGTCTATAGGAATTAAGTCCAAAGATGTTTCTCAAATTTCTTAGATCATCCACATAAAAAGAGAAGTATATTTTACTTTTCTAATGATTAATTGTCAAGCTTAGGGTCCTACAGAAAGCTTCAAAGGAGTTAATGATCAATGCTAATATGTTTTAGTTAGCTTCACAAAATATAATAAAATCATCCACAAATTCTTGATTTGTAATTTCTAATCCTTTACATTTATGATGATTAGTGAAGCTAGGGCAGAGATGGATTTTCTTCTAAATCAAGCTAGAGACCACCTCCACAGAGAGGGTAAATAGGAAGAGGGATAAAGGATCCCCTACTTGATGCCATTTGACCCCCTAAAGATCTTGCTAGTAATGCCATTGATTATACTACTATAGGAAGTGGAAGCAATATATGGCTTGATACAGTCAATGAATTTAACTGGGGGAACTAAGCCATTCAAGGCTAGAGAGAATAAAGTTCTATCAAATACCTTTGATAAATCTAGTCTAATTGCATAACTTTTGATACGTGTTCTTGTCTAATAACCTTTCATTAGCTTCTTTACCATTCAAATACTGTTAAAAATGGATCTTCCAAGGGTAAATGCCTTTTAAGTAACATGGATGATATGTTTAAAGATCATTTTGTACACAGTGTTGCAACATGATATGGGGCAAAAATCCTTAAGCCTGATAGCATTGGAAGTCATTGGAATTAAACAGATGTGAGTAGAATTCAACTAGTAATGTTCCTTTAATATCCCATGTAACTTGAATATTATGCACTAAATCTATCGAGGCCTGGTAAATTCTTAGGATTAAAGATTGAATAACACGTGTTTAACTTCTTAACTGGACACTAGTTTCATCAATTCCATCTGGGCTGTAACATCCCATCACTTGTGGGAAGTTTATAATGGTAAATGTGAGTGATTAACGAGAGTTAGAGATGCGTTTCTTTGTTCATGCATAGTATGCTATATACTTATAAATATGAATTGTGAATTTATCTGAACATGACAAAAACTGTACATGTACTCATGAATAATTCCAGGTATAATTGGATTGATTTGTGAATTTTTTAGAATTATGAATGTTTTGACATTGGAAATATTAGTCATTAGTGGAAATATGGTATTTGTGAATTTTGGGGAATTTAGGAATAAATTTTGCGAATTATAGAAAATAGGAAAAAGAAATCAAAATAAGCTTTAGAGATAGTTGGATTGTAAAGATGAAAGTCAAGGGAGTTAGTTTCAAAAGAAACTAAGTTAGAGCTTAGGTATTGGGAAAGTGACAAGTGTCACTTAGGCCTTTATACTTTTGCTATAAATAGGTTACTGCTCTTTGAGATTTGAAATGTAAAGTGATATGTCTAAGTTCCTTCATCATCATCTTCTTCAAACTTTCTTCCCGTACACAGAGTTTCCCATCAAACACTTTCTAAGAGATTTAGGTGCTTCTCCTTTCCTACACCAAACCCACTTTGCCATTTATGTCCTCTACCTTAAGATAAACTAGAAGCTGGTCATTGTACTAAGGGGAGTATGTAAATTGTGTGGAGTTTAGGGCTTGAAGATTTCGGAGTTTTCAGCAGGTAAGTAGTGAATAAATCCTTGAGAGTTAGGGATTTATGAAATAAATTTGACATGTTATTATCATTTGCATGGAAAATGGCATTTATGTGTTTTTTCATAGATACTGTGTTGTTGGGGAATGAAAAATCTGGTTATGGCGTTAATTTAGTGTTTTGAAATATTATGAGCGTTGAGTGTTGTAAAAGTGATTTTTGGAGTTGAATGAAAGAGATAATTTAGGAAGAAGATGAGTTAGATGTAAAGTATTGAAAGTTGGAAAATTTAGAAAATGTTCACTGAATATGCTTCATTCTTTTAGCCACAACGTTTTCTTTAGTTATCTAAATGAGATGATTCTTGATTTGTATTAAACTAGAAACATATGGCTACATTTCTTTTGAGGACATCAAATTTCAATTCCGTCTCTAAGAATCTCAAAAGTTGTTATGAAGTTAAGAATTGGGTTCAGTATGTTGCTATATGAATGGAAAATTCGTCTCCGGACTTTAGGAGCAAATTTGGAATTGATATAAATAGATTTATCAAAGTTGCCTTTGGAAAGTTATAGATTTTCCTCTTATCTTTCCAACGGTGTATAGTATGGAATGTTTGGACATCGAAGTCAAAAGTTATGATCTCAATAAGTGGAGATGTTCGGGAGAGAGAGCAAAAGTAAGACGAAGTTGTAAGACGCAAAAGTAAGACATAAATGTAAGACGAAGTTGTAAGGCACAAAAGTAAGATGAAGTTGTAAGATAAAAAAGTAAGACAAAGTTGTAAGACACAAAAGTAAGACGAAGTTGTAAGACGCAAAAGTAAGACGAAAAAGTAGGATGAAGTGAAAGTAAGACGAAGCGAAAGTAAGATGAAGTGAAAGTAAGACGAAGCAAAAGTAAGATGATGTAAAACGTGAGACGATACAATAGTTAGAAGATAAAATTGGTATTTGAGGTCTTCATGAAAGTTGTAGATCTCGAAGTCCTCTTTTCAATGATCTAAAAACGAGATCAATCTAACATTGTTTGTGAAAGTTATAGAAATTGCGCCAAAATAGGTTTGTTTTGATTGACGTCATAAACATGGTTGCTTCTTTTGCCATAACTTCTTCTCTAGACCTCCAAATGACTTGATTCTTGAGCCATTGGTTTCGTAAGACATTGATCTACATCTCAAAAAAGAATCATAGCTAGCTGAATTTAATGGAGAATGATTTAGTGAAAGGAGTGGGACGGGTATAGTCAGTGTGTTTTTCAATAATATGAACTGGTGTTATTCCACTAAATATGCTTTGGTATTTTGATGATTTCTGGAGCTCTATTGATCCAAATGAGATGATTTTTATTTTATGGTAAATTAGATATGTGGGCCTACAAATGTTATGAACAAATTGGAATCTAATTCTGTTGGACCCCGTTTCCAGAGCCCAACTTTTGGAAACGTAAAACATTGTACTTGAAACCCAGAAGGTCATTTGCTGTCATTCCACAAAGGTGGTGAGCGCACACTAATCAATCATCAAAATCATAAGTTGACTTCTTCATAGAAATTGTAAATTTAAGTCTCTAATTTACTTTTAAGAAAGAATCACCTCAATTGGAGTTCTATAACTCAATATATGCTTAAAAAGCCTAAGTGTGTACATACTCCAATTATACTCTTCAATCTAACCCTTCACTTATTCTAATTCAAAATCTGTCGATACAACTCCAAATGGTACAAATTTTTATGGGAATAAAGATAAATGTCTTAGAAATCTATTGGTCCAAGATTCACCTCAATTGGAGGTCGGATGAGGGAGTTATGCCCAAAAGATTACACCATGTTCATACCCTAAATCAATTTGAACCTCTCTTGGCGCGATCGCCAGAACTTTTAATCTAGATGTCGGATTGATTTCTTTTTTAGACAATTAGAAAGTAGACATCTAGGGCTACAACTCCCATGAAGACCACCAAGTCTGATTCTGCCTCTAAGAGGGTCGAAAATCATAATGTTTCCCGTGATGTCCGTTTAACGGACATGTATGGGGTAAAGGATGCCAAAATGACCCGAGCAGGTCCATTAAACGGACATCCATGTCCGTTTAACGGACATTGACTGGCCAAGGGGTGTTTTTCCACCCAAGAAGGTCCATTAAATGGACATCCATGTTCGTTTAATGGACATTGGAGCTCCCCAAAGCCTCCAATGCCTCTCCAAAGCTTCAAATCTTCAACCTAACACCATAAACACTTAAACACTTCCCTTTAACACTTATTCTAATGTCAAAACACTTCATAACAACTCCACAAACACTTCATAACAACTCCACATCAAGTTCAACACACCAAATTTCTCAAATCTCAATCATCAAATTTATCAAAACCTCCAATTCTATCAATCAACATAGCTGTCACAATAAACAAACCAAAAGCAGCATCCCAACTTAGAACAC
>JANITX010000002.1:59288470-59299979 GCA_027564395.1 Erythroxylum ulei
TTGCCAGTCCTTTGTCACCCAATAACTCAAATATCATACCTTCTCTAAATTTATCAGTGCCATTTAATCAGTGCAGTCAGTCCGTTCAGTAATCAGTTTTCCGGTACCATTTAATCTAGAACAGCCATAAAGGCATGTCCACTAGCACCCGTTCTACGGAAGCGGGATGTTACAGGATAAGGTTTTTTTTATTCCCAATGGTGCTATGAAAAAAGCCTATGAACTATTCTTGAATCTCTTCAAAAGCAACAATCCTATTACCATTACCCATTATTAAAGAGCGGATGTTGATTTTGTTCCTATTTGACAAGATTAAATTGCGAAAGAATTTGGTGTTCTTATCCCCTTCTCTGAGCCATTTAATACAGGAAGATTGTTTATAGAACTACTCCTGATCATCTAAAGCTCTAATCAAGTTATTAATGACTTTCGTTTTCTTGGTAACCAATTGAGGCCTATTAGGCAAGTGTCTCATTTGGTCTTGGATATTATTAAGAACAACTTGACAATTCTCAACTCTAACATTCACATCACCTATCTGATTAGAGTTAAGCAATTTGAGTGCATTTTTAACCAATTTAAGCCTAGACATGACACAGAACGTAGAAGTTCCTTAGATATGAGAAGTCCACGCTTCTTCTACTGTCTGAAGGAAATTAGGCTGTGAGGTTAGGAAGTTGAAAATCCTGAATGGAGAAGATCTCTTCTACATGTTTTCTAAGCACCTAATCACTAGTAAAGAGTGGTCTGAAATGTTAGGATTATGAATAACACCATAAGATTTAGGAAACTTAGAGCTCCAGACTGAATTGATAAGGGCTTTATCGAACTTTCTTGCAATAAAGAGGTCGCCATATTGCTTGTTGTTCCATGTAAAACTAGGACCACTAGAATTGATATCATATAAAGCACATTCCTCAACACACTTCCTAAAGTCACTCATTCCATTAATAGCTGAGGAACTTGTAGGCTCTACCTCATGAGAAAACAGTATAGCATTAAAGTCCCCCGCTATAATCCAAGGTTGATCGCCAACAGTATGTTTAATATTAGACAGAGCAGACTAGAGGTTTTTCCTATGATTATGAATATTAGACCCATAAACACATGTCACAAAGAAGGTTGAAGAATTGTTCATAGGGGTAACCACCAATTGGATCAATTGATCATTAGTGATTTGAAGAGAACACAAGAAACAATTCGGATTCCAAGCTATCACTAACCTAGCGTTTGAAGCATGATCTACATTACTGTAAAAAAGCCATCAAGGAAACAAAGAAGAGCACACATTATTAAAAAAGGGAGGAGAGCTAATCCTAGATTCAACCAAGTAAACAAAGGAAATTGACAACCTCTTAAGAAATGCATTCACAACTAATTATTTTTTTGAGTTATTAAGACCCCTAACATTCTAGAAAACTAAAGCCGCCATATCACAAAACAGAGCTAAGGCCTACTACTTTTATTTCCTCCTAGATTTCTTGCTCTTCCTAAAAGTAAAATCCCCCCTCTGACCCTCCCAAAAGACCCTGATTCTGACTATCACTAATTGGAACCAATTCAGAATTAGGAGAGAAAAGGTGGTTACCTGCTTGATTAACAGCAAGGAGGTTAGAATTCTCAAGGTATCCATTTGGGTCATCTTTCTTCTGTTGAGCCTTGTTTAGTTCAGTTTGACTTCCAAAAGGACTACATTCCTTATCACCTTGTATTGCCATCTCGGGAGCTTGATCATTCTGTTGAATTCCTTTGCCCTTACTTTGTTCACTTGGGATTTCAGAAGCTCTCCTCTTCTTATGGTTTTGCTGTGTCTTCTCAGAGACTTGCTCTTGCTCATTCCTTTTTTGAAGATTTATACTGTTTGATATAGGTTCCTTCCCCTTATCCAACTCCTGTTAAAATCCAGTCTCAAACAGTCGCACTATAGGTGTCCATTCCTTCTTCAGTAAATGATGATCACGCCTCCATTTGTACTCAATCATTATTTCCTTAAAGGTTATTTTTCCTTCTTCATTGTAAGTGGCCAATTGGAAAGACGAAGGCCAACTCCTCTACAGATCTAACTCTACACACATTCTGGCATACACAATCCTAGACATCCTAGTTGTCTGGGTATCCATAAAAAGTAGGTGTCCTACTGAACTAACTATTCTTTCCAACCCCTCAGTATTTCGGTATTTAACAGGCATGTTATGGAACCTGGTCCACACCGGGGCATATCTAACCTCTTCCTGTTCTCCTCCATTCAAGCACCATTTTCGTAAGAATAAGGGTTTTCATTGGATATGCCAAGGTCCCTTATCTAGAACCAAATTCATATCAATCTTCAAATCAAACTTAAATAAGAAATTGTTCGAACTCGTAATTAATATTTCCGTTAGTCCAAAAGCTAACCAGGATATAGAAAGGGCTCTCTAAACCACGGGATATGCAGGGTGCTTACCAATGAAAAATCCTATCAGAGCATGTCAGAATTGAGCTGTTCCTTTGTTTGCTAACTCTGGTGGAGGAATGACAAAGATCTTTTCCTTCTTAAACTTTAAGGGGTAGTAGCTCAAAGCCTTAGTTGCCGAGGAATCCTCCACTAATTCAGAAACTACTAACTTCTAGGTTCTGGGTTTCTTCGAAGTTTTCATAGCATGGGGGTTTGGGGAAGATTTTGGTTCTGACGACTACTTATGAGCAGATACGCCTACATCTATCGGGTCTTTGGTCAGGGGAATGTTTGGGTCTATGTTTTGGATACGATTAGGTTGGAGCAAGAGGTCGCTTAGGAAGGTCTAGGTGAAGGAGCAGAAATTGGGGCAAGAGGTGATCGAGGTGGAGAAGAAGATGAAGAAGAAGCCATGGAGGAAGAAGGGAGCAACCCATTGGTGATCTCACAAGTTATGGAATCTCCGTTATTCACTCATCGCTCTCATTTTATGTAGAATAATTTGATACATCATCCTTTTAGATTTTCCCGTAGTCTTTTTCCAGCACTATATTCACTTGTTGGTATTCAATTCAATGGCAATAGGGGCATTAAGATGGGTAAGAATCTTTTGTCGGCAGTCGCGTTTTGTGCACATGCAACGATGGCCACATCAATGAGCTTCGGGATTCCTTGGACAACATTTCCTATAGGACATTCAGTCTTCCTCTACGAGGCATTCCAATAACTATACTTTCCACCACCAGGATTAGCTGACCTATCAAACATCTCCTTCATGCCAGGAATCAAAGTTTCCCCACCTTTAAGCATAAATATTTTTGCCTTTTGTCCAGTTTTTGGCCAAGAAGTTCTCAAACTGTGTACTCCATATCAACCTGTCAATAATAACCTCCTATTGTTGGCGATTATATTACATAGGAGTTGGGGTTTCAATCTTATCCCTCAACATATTATATTTATCCCGATCCACTATGTACTTGTTTTCTTAGCTAATAGTCCCACAATAAGCCAGGTCAAACCAGGTTAATATGGATCTTAGTGTTTGAAATGGACGATTCCCAAACAAAAACCCAGACATCCTCCACACCCCAATGAAAATTCTCTATCAAGATCAGATTTAGTGAAACCATAAAGAGTTGGGTCCAAGTCGTCAGGGACTTGCCTCTTTGCCAATCCCAGTGGATTGACCTGGTAGGCCTTTATAAGCAGCAACAAGCACACGCTCTCCTAAATTGTTCGGCCCAAAAGTCCAAGCGATATGGCAGCCTGACCAACGAAGTTCTAAAGAAATTATCTAATGACTCGTCTACATTACTTGGGTCAACTTCCCAGGCCCTTTGAAGCTCCTCTAAGTAGACACAACCTAAACTTTTAGAAGAAGGCAGACGACAACCAGGTTTCTTATATTTTTATTTTTAAATTATGATAATGGAGTCCACTTATTTACATCTGGAGTTAAATTGTTAAAAAAATATTAATAATAAGGTAATATTTAAATGATAGATGATTAATTTTGTTAAAATTTATATTTATTTAATGTGTTTTTGACGCTTTTAAAATGTTAAAATATAAATTGTATTATGATAAAACGTTAAAGTTAAAAATGTACTTTTTACTATTTAATTGTTATGAAAATTAAAATTTAATTTATATTTATATATAAACATTTGGTTAAATTTGCTTTTTAAATCTTTTGTTAGCGTATGGAGTTCAATTAAAGGTGTTAAACGTACGTACTTGGATATGCAAATTGACTGGAGTTACAAGCTCTCTTTTAAAAGATGCACGAATTTTCGTACTCTTTATATTAGATCTTTTTAAGGATCAGATTATTTGTTCCTATTATTCTATTCTATAAAAATTTATCCATTTAATAAATAAACCTCACAAAAATTATACAAGTAGGATCATACTGAAACAGAGAACACACCAAATTTAGGAAGAGAAGACCTTGCGTCGTCTTTCTATGCCGCTAACGTTGTATGTTAACCAGGCCCAGAGACGGAGGGATTTGGGTTCTACGAGTTTTGCTCGATCATATGATACCACTGACTAGGTAGAGTAACATGTTGTTCGTTACCTGTTCAAGGTCGATTGAACAATCAACTAATACAATCGCTCTTCCGTAATGCCAACTTGTGTTATAAAATTTCGCTTTGTAACTTGTGATATTAAATTAGTTTGCTCACTCCTCTAAGTCTTGTCTAGAATAGGAAACACTTCGCTCGATAACAAAAGTTGGAGATAGAGAAAGCATGAATCATAAACATTGACTTCCACCATTATCAGCTTTAATAGCTGACGACCATGAAAGCTATCCTGAAAACGATGACCCTGAGTTGAAACTGAATTTAGCAACATTCACAAATACTTTTCAAGTCTGATCTTCCTCACACCTATAAAATTCAACCCAGAAAAAACCTGCCACTACATATTTCTTCAAAAAACTGATAATTAGCTTGCCTTGCAAGTCCATTAAAATAAAATTTCAAAAAACCACTTGCACTGCTAAAATCCTTCAAATCATTTTCTTTACATTTGCAGTCAACATAATCACGAGCACTTCCAAGTTCACTATAAAGGGGCTGAACGATTAAAGATAAAAACTTTTGAAAACCTAATTATCAAATCACTCGAGCTTCTCTCAAATAGTCAAATAGTCCATTCAAAGAAAGAATCTTCCCCATCATGAAACTCGTAGTTTGAATAAACCATAGTGCTTAAAAATTTGTCCACTTACAATTATAAAAATGTTTTAAATTATTAATTTTAAATAAGTAGGTCCATATTAACAATATGAAACTCGTGACAATATTAGGATATTATAAATTTCTTTCGAGCTAATGATGAATGAATCAGCAGAATATTGACGACTAAGATTTAATTTGAATATTTCTAAATTTATTTTAAAAGATTAATGTCTTTCTTTTTTCAAACTTTTAGTCTATGTTTATTTTGATCAAAAGACAGATAATGCAATGATTCTTACTCAAGGAATTCTTGGACTTAGCTGAAAGGTTTTATTGAATCATTGATTGTTTCAGTATCAATCAGAGGATTCAGTCGATTTATAGGAATTTTCTTGTTCATCAAGAGCAGATCTGAGAATAATTTTTGCCTTTTTTGTCCTTTTTGCCAGACATAAAATTAAAAACAATGCAAGTCAAACATTAATACAATCAGTTAACTGAGAAAGGTTCATACTTTATAAGATCTTAGCAAGCTGGAGCTCCTAAAATGATTCTTTCATGATCTGTTATTTCCCTCTGTTTATCTGCCATATCCACGCTCTCTATCAGAAGGAAAGCTGTGATATTTCCTAAGTGCCAACATTTGGATTTTGTTCAGAAGTTTAGGATCCCTTGCCGCCTTTTCCCCTCAGAATCCACGTATTTATTAGCAGTTCTATAATCTCAGGTCAGAGGGCAAGAAAGGGCTACTTTTCTTGAAGGGTTTTCGCTTGATATTTCACAGTTTAGCATTGTCATTTGCTTTTGTTGCTTACCAAGTTACAATTACATTCAGCAACTATATGCCTTAAAGAAGTGCATACATACTATTTATATCTTGCTTCCTTGAAATCATTTCTACAGCATTCGTAACTGTATGTCAGTTTATCTTGATAAATTTCTGGGTTTTGCACATGTTGCAGTTTCCATCTAAAACATCTAAAAGTAATATCTCTTCTTTTCTTAAATTTTATCTGCCAAGTAATAGTTCCATGTCAGGATTTGTTCTTGTGTATGTGCTTTCTTGTGGCGCATGTATTTGTATCTCACAAGAATAGATGTTTCTGAATAATTTCTTAGGTGGTTTGCATGACTACTGCAAATGGAAATGGTGCTCCACCAAGGCTTGAGGTTTGCCCTCAAATTTTGTTTTCACTTGTTTATTTGGAAGACGGTGAAACAATTTCCTAATTGCAATAATGAACATCACTTCGAACACAACTTCCGTTACTTTTAGGGAAAGCTCAAAGCAGTCGTAGTTTGTTGGATTCTCGGATTCGGATCACTTGTTGCATGGAACAGTATGCTAACAATAGAGGATTACTACTATAGCTTGTTTCCAGTATGTATATGTCTACCCTTTTGTTCTTAAGTTAATCTCTATCCTCTAACTCATGGTTTGAGTTTGAGAAAAATCCAAATCCAGTTTTTTCATTATTAACTTGAACAATAAAGCTTAGATTCGATAATTGTTTTTCTTTTTGTTTGAAGAAATATCATCCTTCAAGGGTACTTACCCTTGTCTATGAACCATTTGCACTTGGGACAATTGCATTGTTGGCGTACAATGAGTCAAAGATCAATACCAGACAACGGAACATGGCTGGTTACATACTCTTCTCTGCAAGTACTCTGATGCTCCTAGTTGTAAGTGCTGTTAAATGATCTACTTTGTACTTGGTACTTAGCTATTTAATTCTTCATCTGCAATTTGATTAATCAGTCATTCTTCCAACATTTTGGGTACTCGCCAAATTTTGATAGTTGGACTTGGCAACGTCAGGGAAAGGAGGAGTTGGACCTTTTGTTGGAATATGTGGCATTGTCGCTGTTTTTGGAATTGCAGATGCTTTTGTGGAAGGTGGAATGGTTGGAGACTTATCTTTCATGTGCCCTGAGTTTATGCAGGTGGATTTTATTCAACTTTAAATTGGATCTCAGACGGAACTTTCCTCTTAACACAAATTTGGATTATATCTTCTCTTTAGTCCTTCCTTGCCGGGTTGGCCGCATCTGGAGCCTTGACCTCAGCTCTGAGACTGCTAACAAAAGGTGTTTTTGAGAGTTCCAAAAATGGCCTTCGTAAGGGAACCAGTATGTAGTTTCTTTCACTGATGAACATATTCATTTTTCCTGGAAATAGCTTTTGGGATTCAGAGTATCAACTTATGCTTATTTCTTCTGATTTGCTAACTTCAACTGATTTATGATTCTTTGCAGTATTATTTTTGGGTTTCTCCACATTCTTTGAGGTTGTGTGTGTTCTGTTGTATGCATTTTTCTTTCCTAAACTGCCAATAGTGAAGTACTACAGAGCAAAGGCAGCCTCAGAAGGATCAAAGACTGTTTCCGCCGATCTTGCAGCTGCTGGCATCGAGACATCTACTAATCAAGCAGTATTGAAACTTTCTTTTGAACTCCGTTGTGGACTTTGGTTTGGAAAAAAAGCTATTTCTACCTAACTTCTTCCTTGGTTTGCAGGCTGAAAATGATGCCAAGCATCATGATCGACTGAGCAGTAAACAGCTTTTCTTCCAAAATATAGATTATGCCCTTGACCTATTTCTGATATATGTCCTGACACTCTCAATTTTTCCCGGATTCTTGTACGAAAACACAGGGGAACACAAGCTGGGAGCATGGCAAGTCCTCATTCACTACATAACATCAGTTCTGATAGATTTTTAACTATCTTTTGGTACACGTGATTGTCTTAGTTCACATTGAAATGCTTATGGTCTCTCTCATGTTGTTGCAGGTATGCCCTTGTCTTGATCACAATGTACAATGTGTGGGACATGATATCAAGATACATTCCCCTTGTTGAGTGCTTAAAGATGAAATCCAGGAAGGGCATAATGATTGCAGTACTTAGTCGATTTGTTTTCGTTCCCGCTTTCTACTTCACGGCAAAGTATGGTGATGAGGGATGGATGATCATGCTTGTATCCATTTTGGGACTAACAAATGGTTACCTCACTGTTTGTGTCTTCACAGCAGCACCGAAAGGCTACAAGGTTAGTCCACAGAATTCCTTTTCTTTGGTTCCAATATCTGAGAATAATACATTTAATTTTGCAGGGGCCTGAACAAAACGCGCTGGGAAATTTGCTTGTTTTGTTCTTATTAGGAGGAATTTTTGCAGGGGTTGCTCTTGATTGGCTGTGGCTCATAGGCAAAAAGAATGCCTTCTAAATTTGAAGGTTGGTTTGCAGGCGAATCTAGTGGAGGGGGAGAAGGAAGAATGTTAAAAATTAATTTTCAATTCGTAAAACATTATTATGTCTTGTCCTGTCCTTAGAAATCAGGCACCTCAGGATTATTATGATTTCCAATTCATATTTGTTGTTTGGGCTTTTCGGTCTTTAAGTAAAATGTTAGAAAACTAACCATAGGAGAATTTTTTTAATACAATTTTCCAATCAAAACTTATTTATTGAATACTTTAAAAACATTTGAATCACAGATAAGTAATTGAATCGTATTTGATTTATATTTTTACAAAAAAAAAATCAAACTATCCTCGTGTCTAATTTCTAATTGAATCACGGAATAGACAAAATGAATTCAACTATTTGAGAGGAAAAAATAAGAGTATTAGCTTTTTATGTTTTTTTATATTTATTAAAAAAATTAAAGACTTTGTGTCTTATTAAAATAAAAAATTATAATTTAATAAAATTAAATATGTTATATTTAATTATTGAAGTTTTTAAAATTTTATTAAGTTCAATTTAATTTAAATTGATTTTTTCTTTCTATGTGATCCATTAACTTCTTAATATTTGATTCTTGAAATTACTAAAATTTTATTAAGTTCAACTTAATTTAAATTGATTGCTATTTTATATGTGGTTCATTAAGTTCTTAATATAATGATAATGATAATAAATTATAATTTTATTCCATAATTAGAACTAGATAAATTAAAATTCTATTTAATTTATCGTTAATCATTTAATTAAACAATTTATAATCATAGATCACAATTGACTTCTAATAATATGTCATGACTGCCCAAATATTAAGAATGTCAAAGTGATTTAACTCAAAGTATCTATACATGATTATAATATATAATTTAATAATTTCGTCTTCTAACGTTCCAATTATACATAGAATATAAAATTATTGTCTACTCTTTTAAATCAATCATGTTCATTATTATTAATTATTAATTCATTACAATTTTTAAAATCTCAGTTCACTTTGATAAGAGAATTCATTAAATCACTACTGATCAAGAACAATAGAGCGTTCCCCTTAATTATTTTAGAGTGACAAATATTTTATTGATTTACTCAACTATCTCCAAATGATTATAATATATCTAAGTACTACTGACAAACCTACCATAAATATAATAGGTTATAATTGGCATCAAATTGTAATAATTCTCAAATTAGATATTTTGGCAATTATAAGTGTAAGGACCAATTATACAATTATTATAATAAGAAAATCCATAAATATAAGTAATATTCCATTTATGATCCTCACAATCGACCAATTCAAGAAACTTATTCTCTAATAAGAACCTACATATGTGTTTAAGTATCTTTACATTTTAATTTATGAGATCAACTACTTTCTTTGTAAGAAAGAAACATAATGTACGTTAGTTTTATCGTTCCATCAATATCTTCGTTTTGATGAAACGACAATTAAGATTAATTTAAGAATGATACATAAATGTAAATTGAATCTCTTAATTATGATTTTATTATAATTTCAGTTGTATAATAATTATTCTAAAGATTTTACCTTCAATATTAAAATATCAAATATAATTAATAAAATATATAAAATAAAGAATACCTTTATTAATTGAAAATAATAATGTCATACATAAAATAGTCTAATTGATTATCTGCATGGGTCATAAATTAAAAATCATTAACTTGCATTAAAGCCAATCACATATGCATTAATACCATAACCATCCATATATCAATCATTTCTCTTTTGAGACAATGTCTTAATGAAAAGATCTACAAGATTTTCTTTAACGGGAACTCAGTCTAATGCTATCTCTTTTTGCTTCACTATTTACCTAATCAAGTGAAACTTTTTAAGTATAGATTGGATTGTCAAAGCCCTTAAAATTAATTATGATTCACTAAACTTTTATAGTAGTCGTGAAGCTAGGCCGAATCCTAAGAGAACTAAAAACTAACTTCTTAATTCCATTTTACAAAATAAGGGGGGATTTATAACTAATTAACTAATGAACTAAAATAAATCAACTAAATATAAAGACTAAGAAATTCATTTTTAATTAACTCTGATTCAAGGGAAGACCTCATCCAATTGTAACTTTGATAATTGGTTTAGAAAGAATATTTTTTGCAATTCAAACAGTTAGTCAGAAATATATTATGATAACCATAATAAGTCTCAAATTTTCCTAAATTTATTGGTTTAAATCCATCATTTAAATCAAAACTTATCATTAATCGATTGGGTAGGATAACATTCCATATTAATTGAATAATAGCAATAAGCTTAGTGAAAAAGACTAAACCCTAAATCAAAAAATTGAGATAGTAGTGAAAAAGACTAAACCCTATATCAAAAAATTGAGATAGCTATAACTATTCAATTTAATTATCTTGTTTCTTATAAGTTAAATATGAAAATTCATAAGTAACATTTCTGTTGCTTGTCCTAATCCTTCATGGAAATTACAAATCACTAAATTTATAGATAGCTATAGAATCATCAATAGCAAATTAAATTTTCAGATTAATCAGTATTGATTACTCATGAAATATAAGAACATAAAATAAGAAATAATTGAATTAAAATAAAATCTAGGTTTAAGACAAAACCTCATGTAACACCCCACTCCCGCAGGACCCGAACTCGACATTGATGGTGATATCCGAGTCCATACCCCGCGAGGGTGGCGTGCTACATCACTTATTCAAAAACTTAGTATAAAAATTTTTTTTTTCAAGCGTACGAAAATGCGCAAATCAAGAATTGCAACTTTGGGCCCACTTTTATTCAGAAACATTTTCATTTACAAGAGTTACCAAATTTTTGTTTTCAAAAATTAGAATTTCGATTCGCACATTCCACAAACAAATCACATTACACTATGATCAATCTCTTTTGCAAACCTTTTTCCAATCGAAAAGTTATACACAACAAATATATTCAAATACACTAAATACAATACTTTGCGAAAAATACAATTCAGTGCGAAAAGAAAAAGGCACAAGGCAGACGTGAACTGATCCCGACTTCTAGCTTTCCCTTATATGCAGTAATTATACTCCCGTTTACCGAACGGGGTATTCTTCAAATCCTGAAAAATAATTGCAAATTTTGGGTGAGTTTT
>JANITX010000002.1:59334625-59349463 GCA_027564395.1 Erythroxylum ulei
TAATAAAATTTTATTTCTTAGTATTTTTACAAACCAACTACTATCAATGATAATGATAATCATTCCTTCCTCTTAACCAACCATCATAATTATAATGATAATATCCATTGTCATTTCTCACTATATTCATTCTCATTCTTATTACTATTTACCTATACAAACCAACCGTCCCCTATTTATGTTTATATTTTCTTTTCTGTATAATATTCACTTCTATATCTAATATCACTACCTTCCAAAGGCAATTCAAAAATCTCAAACCACTTATTCAAACTTCTCACATTTAGGCTTAATATGTTTGTCTCCTTTAAAATAAACGTATGCTCCACAGCCACTACATCAGCACCTATCGATTTTATAGTTTATCTTTGGTTGAATTATAAGGTTATCGGAATACGGACATGATCTGTTCTTGTCACCGGGACACTTGCATACAGATAGCTACACCCATGAAAACGGAGAAGGCCCCACAGTTACATTCACTACGTTAATTTTAGATAATCCCTTTTCTTAATCTCTAATAGACCCCAAATGAGAAGGGAATCAAAATGCTTTGGTTTTTAGGATTCATGAATTTTTGAGATAGCTAACCGATGATTTCCTACTTTTACTGGGTCCTACTACTTTCGTCTCTCTGTGACACGTGTTTAACACCGGAAAGCTGACCGAATCTTCTCTTGCATTTTCATACTTGTGTCACCTTTTCTGCTACATTTTGCCTTGGACTAGAAACGCCTTTCATCCATCTCACAAATTAAATATAATTGAAAAATTAATTGTTATTTACTTAAAAATGTAATAGGAAAATAAAATCTTATAATTTTTTTTATTAAATCTCAATAATTAAATAGCTTTAAAATATAAATTATAAAAAATTAAATCATACCTAATTAGAATTCTTGCAAAAACTTTTTCACGAAATTTTAATCACCAGTTGTCCAATTGTTTAGTTTTTAATATGATTCATAAAGTAAAGAAAAAAAATTCAAAATTCAACTGTTTAGTTTACTTTTTATATCTAATTATGTTCACTCTTGCTAATTAAGAATTGATATTTAAATACACTTTTTTCAAAACTCAATTCACTATAACTAGAGAATTCCTTAAATCATTATTAATTAAGAACATTAAAATGTTATCTCTAATTACTTTAGAGTAATAAATACTTTATTGACTTACTTAACTATTTCCATACAATTCATACTATACCATACGTAGCATTAAAATATAATAATTCCTATATGAGTTGTTTTGATAATTTCAATTCTAAGGATCAATTATACAATCATCATTATAAGGGAATCTATATACAAATAAGTAATATTCCATTTAGGATCCTTAAAATCAGGTCAGTTTAGTGATTTATTCTCTAATAAGCACCCACATATTTTTAAGTATCTCCATACTTTTATTTATAAAGCCAATTACTTTAATCATAACAAAAATATACTATGTGCTAGTGTTATTATTCCATCAATATCTTATCTCGATGAAACTATAACACTGAACAATTTAGAAATAATACATAAATGTAAATTGAATCTCATAACTATGATTTCATAATAATTCAATTCCATAGTAATTATTTTAGGAATTTTACTTTTAGTATTAAAACATCAAATGTAATCAAAAAAATGCATAAAGATAAATAATGTATTTATTAATTAAAATAATAATGTCACACATAAATTTGTAACTAACTGATTTACTGCAAGAATATAAACTAACAATCTCTCACTTGTACTAAGGCTAATCGCGATATATGTAATATTATATCCATCCATATGTTGTCATGTCTCTTTTGAGACAATAGGTTAATGAGAGTATCGGTAAGATTCTCTTCAATAAGAGCTTACTCTAATGCTTTATCTTTTTGATTCATTATCTCCCTGATCAAATGAAACTTGTTTTAGTACATGTTTAGATCGATGAACCTTTGTTCCTTTTCCTGTGCCAAAGTGTCATTATTGTCATAGTACAATACTATTAGATCAACAATGTTTGGAACCACTCCAAGTTTGGTGCTAACTTCTTGATCTAAAATACTTCCTTTGCCATCTCTCACATTAAAATATACTTTCCTTCGATGGTAGAATCCAAAATGGTTGGTTATTTAGAGCTCTTCCAACTTACCACAACACCATTTAGAGTGAAGATATCTCATAAGTATGATCTATTGTCATCTGAATCAAACTAAAAGCTAGCATCTGAATACTTTTGAACTCTCAGTTCAACTTCTGTATGAACCAAGAAAACATCTTTAATCATTCTCAAGTACTTAAGATGTTTTTCATAATCATCCATTGACCATATCCAAGATTGGCTTCAAACTTAGTCGTTATGCTCAAAAGTATAAGAGACATCTGGTCTACTAATAGCATCACATATATGATCAATCCAAGTACTGAAGTATATAGAACATAATCCATTTTATCTCTCTCTTCTTGCATCTTAAGATACATACTACGTGAGAGAAAAATCCCATGCGATATAGGTAAGAATCCCCTTTTGGAATTCTCTATGCTAAACCTCTTTAGCACTTTGTCTATGTAGATGGATTGGGATATGCTGATCAACCTTTTTAATATATTTTATAGATATTTATTCCCAAAATATAGGATGGTTCCCTTATATCCTTTATGGAGAAGTTTTTAGATAACTAAATCTTTATAGATTGAAGCATTGGTATATCGTTTCCAATCAATAATATGTCATCCATATATAGCACTAGGAAGATGATTATACTCCCATTAACCTTTTATAGACGTATGGTTCTTCCACATTTTTTATAAATTCAAATTCTTTGATTTTCTCATCAAAGCAGATGTTCGAACTCTGTGACTCTTGTTTAAGTCTATAAATAGACCTTTATGACTTAAATACTTGATTAAAAAATCTCTTGGATTCAAAACCCATAGGTTGTTTCAAATATACATACATCGTCAAGCAAATTTTCATTGAGAAATATTGTTCTGACATCCATTTTCCATATTGTATGACCAAGATATAAAACTATAATAAATAAGATCCTTATAGATTTAAGTATAACTACTGGCTAAAAGGTTTCTTCAAAATTAATTCCTTGTTTTTGTATAAGACCTTCAATCACTAGTCTTGCTTTGTATGTGTGTTCATTACAATCCATGTTTGTTTTTCTCTTTAAAACTCACTTACATGCAATAGGTATAATACCACCATGAACATCCACTAAAGTTCATACTTGGTTAGTGTACATAGATTCTATTTCATATCTCATTGCTTTATATCATTTTAAAGAATCATTGTCAGACATTGAGTCGTTAAAAGTAGTTAGCTCATCATCTTTGAGTGATACATTGTCTTTCCCCTTTTCAATGTAAACATAAAATCTAATAGGGGATGGTGTGTTTTACTAATGCGTCACAGATAATATGTCTCTTGAACCCTTGCTTTTATATTATATACATCAACTTGAGGTTGATTCTCCATCTGGATATGAATTTGTGATTTTTGAACTTCTCTAAATTCTACCTCATTCTCACTACTTTTGTTGAGAATAAATTCTCTTCCTAGGAATGTAGCATGTCTTGAGAAAAACACCTTGTGCTCAAGAGGATGGTAAAATTAATATCTAACACTCTCTTTTGAATACCCCACAAATTTGCATTTATCTAACTTAACTTGAAGCTTATCAGATATTGTACGATTCATATAAGCATCACATCCCTAGATCTTTAGCTAAGACAAGTTTGGTTTACTACTATTCAATATCTCATATAGAATCTTTTCTATCGACTTGAATGAAACTCTATTTCGAAAGTTTCAAGGCCATATCCCCAAAAAGAAGTCAGAAAGAACTGTATGATTCATCATGTAATGTACCATATCTAATAGATTACAGTTTCTCTTTTCAGATACTCCATTATATTATGGATTTCTAGAAGGAGTGCCTTATGCAATAATCTCATTCTCTTTTAAGTAACCAAGAAACTCGTTGTCTAAATATTCACCACCTCGATCATATGTAAATGTGTTAATTTTCTCAACCTCAAATCTAAATTCTTTGAACTTTTCAAATGATTGAAATTTTTGTTTCATTTAGTATATATAACCATATTCAGAATGATCATATGTGAACATAATGAAATATGAGTATCCACCTGTAAACCAAGTAGACATAGGGCCACATACTTCTGAATGTATAAGCTCTAGTAACTCTCTAGCGCACTCTCCTTTCCCAATAAAAGGAAGTTTGGTCATCTTTGCCAATAAGAAAAATCACAAGTTTTATGTAATTCATAATCAAAAGGGTCCAATTATCTTTCCTTATATAACTTTGTGATTCTAGTTTCATTAATAAATCCTAACCTACAATGCCATAAATAATAATGATTTTGGTCACTTAACTTTCTTTTCTCGTTAATTATTTTAAAGATTTACCTTTTAAGATATAATTCATACAAATCATTTGTAAGTAATCTAGATCAATAATAAACACCATCTTTATGAAAAAAAACAACTTTTATGCTTAATAACAAGCATAAATCCATTCAAATCTAAATAAGAAATGAAAATAAAGTTTCTAGTAATAACTAGAACATAATAACAATTATCTAGGTTTAGTTCAAGGCTAGAAGGCAAAGCTAAACTATAAGTTCGTAAAACTAATGTAGCAACTCTTACTTGATTGCCAACTCACAGTCCATTTCTCCTTTTCTCAACAATCTACTCCTTGTTAACATCTGCTTCTTGTTACAAATATAAGGGTCATATCTAGTATTTAAAACCCAAGAATATGGAACAAAAGTAGAAAGATTTATCTCAATTATAAATGTATTTGAAGAAGTAGCTTCCTAAAGCTTCTTATCTTTTATGCTAGCAAGATAAGCTTTGCAGTTCCTCTTTAATTTTCCATCAACTCCATAATGAAAATACATGTCCTTATCATTGTTCTTCTTCTTAACATAAACTTTTGGCATTTGAAATTTAGCATAAGACTTATACTTCTTTTTATTATTCTTCTGAGACCCATTTTTCTTGCTCTTCAAAGAATCCATAATAAGAACAAAAATGAGTTCCTTCTTAAGGCATTCCTCTACAGCCTTGAGCATATTCAATAGTTTAGGCAATGACACACATTTTTTGTTCATATAGAAGTTCATAACAAACTGTGAAAAGCTCAAACTAGGGATAGCAAAAGGGCTCGGGTCCAGCCCGAAGTCAAAGGGCCAGGCTTAGGTTGACTAGGCCTCAAGCTAGGATCAAGCCTTGGCAGCCAAGCCTCGAGCGTAACTTGGGCCCAGCTGTCAGGCCTTGGGCCTACCTGGGCCCAGTAATGCAAAGTGACATCATTTTGTCATAAAACAATGCCATTTTTCTTTTTAAAATAGGAGGGGTCACGTGAGCCCGAGCCCATGCCGACCCATTACCATCCTTAGGTCAAACTAAAGGACTATAGCACCATATCAATGCTTAATTGATTGTCTATGACAAAACCTAATTGGCCTAATTTTTCAATATAGCTAATTATCTTCATTACATATAACTCCACTAAAGATACTTTTAGAATCTTACATTGAAATAATGCTTTCAAAAATTGATATCTCTCCTCCCTACTTTTTGCACCAAATAACTTCTTGAGATGTAACATTATAGCAAGAGTGTCCATGTTCTCATGCTACTTTTGAAGCTCTTGAGAGATACTAATTAATATCAAATATGTATCTTGTTCAACATCATCAATATAAAGTTGATATCTCTCCAAAAATTCATTATTTTCACCCTAACTAGGCTCTAGTGGAATAATAATGTCAAAACACATAGTTTCTTTTCTTGCCTAAGAATAATTCTCGAGTTGCAAAACTAGTTCGAGAAATTAGGTCCATTAAGCTTGTAGCATCTATGATGCTCCTTAAGGACATATTGGTATTAAACTTTGATAATAACCTAAAAATATATATAGAAAAGCAAGCATTAGTTTATGCCATAAAACTAAATAAAATAAGGATTTTATTACATATTTTGTTACTTCTAATAATTTATTCAAAATAATAGTCTTCATTATTAGATCAAGAAATTATCAAATAGTTTCCTAGTGGGCCACGATCCTATTCAAACTATGTTAATCTTGAGTCGCTCAACAAACTAACTAAATTTAAATTAAGTAAATAACATTTTTACCAATCACATCTTATATGACTCCTAAATCTGTTAAGTGAAAACGCTTCATATGATCATTAGTCACTCATCTAAATTATACAAATTTAGTTAAGTAGGACTCATTAATTTAAGGTAAAAACAATTCAAATTAAATGGGCGTTGAGTCGCTTTACAGGCCTCATAATAAATAGAACCCTAGTTTTGTTCTCAAATAATGAAAGAAAGTTAACACATTTTTAACGTGTACTTTATATTTAATTTAGGAATTTAAAATTTCAAAAACTCAGGTCTCATAAAATAATATAATCTCATTATATTAATTATTTCGTACACAATCCTATTATAAAAGAAAATTATTTAAAACCTTCGCTTGATTCTAATTATTGATTTAATAATTAATTTAATATAATAAACAATTATAAAAGGCCTTTTCTTATATTTATTAATAATTTAAACCAATTTAATCTCAAATAAACTAATTTAATTAAAGGAAATCTTAAAACAAAAAATGAAGGGTTAATTACTAAAAAATCCTAAACTTTCTTCAAATTTTTAATTATAACCCGAACTCTAAAAGTAGCACTAAAATGCCCAACTTTCAATTTTTAATTTAATTAAAAGTAGCACTAAAATGCCCAAACTTTCAATTTTTTAATTCAAGCCCAAACTTCAAAAAATAACAATAAAATGCTCAAACTTTTATTTTTTTTCAATTATAGCCCAACGTTAGTTTTTTTGTTAAGTTTGCTGGTGTGACTTGCCACGTGCTTCAGGAATCTTAACTATTAATACACGTAAGCCAAAATTAATACAACAAATGAAGATTAATGGAACGACGTTGTTGTTTAAAAATGACCTAAATCAGATTATGCAGCCTCGACGACCTTACGCTTTAATTTTAGTTTGTTCCTTCATTTTCAGTTTGTTCGCTCGACGCCCTCACCCTTCAATTTTTAGAGTATTTAGCCCCAACACCCTCACACTAAGGACATTAGGAGAATGAATTAAAAACGAAGAGCTTATTGGTGCAGTACGTTGTAATGCAAGAGTAGCTTAGGCAGTTAAAAGAACAAACAGAAAACAAAAGGTGGAGGGCATTGGGAGAACAATAGATAACGTCGGGAAAAAATCGAAGAAAATTAAAATTTTGAGCATTTTATTGCCACTTTTTAAAGTTTGGGCTAGAATTGAAAAAATTGAAAGTTTGGGCATTTTATTGCTACTTTTTAAAGTTTAGGCTATAATTGAAAAATTGATGAAAGTTTGCACTTTTTTTGGTAATTAACCTTAAATTAAATGAAATAAAATTTTAGACATAATCTTTTGAGACATACACCCCATCATTTTCTAAAACTCTAGTTTCTGGTTTTCTTTACAACCTCCCTCTTGGTGCCATTGCCTATTTCTCTTTTGCTCCCCGTCCTACCTGTGCTTCTCCTGCCACTGATGTGTCTTTGGTTGTTTAGCTTCTTCTCATAACATTTACAGGTGTTAACCTCTTCCTTTAAGGGCAAATCTTGCTTTTATGAGTGGCTACAATCAGCATTGACTCTATCACCTTTAATAATAAAGGAGGATACTCCACCAACAACAGTCATTAGTGAAGCATGCATTATATAACACAATGAAAAAGACATTAAGAACCTAATGCTAAAGAGGCATGCATGTGAGTGTTTCAGAACTTGATCAAGAATAAGCCATATGATTTTGCATATTCTTAAAGCTAAAAGCCATCAATTTATTTGTTTTCAAATTATAATTAAGCACGTAACAAACGCAACCCAGAAGCAAAACAACAAGATGCATATAATAATGGTTTCCATAAACTTTAAACAAAAATAAGAGTGTATTTGGTTATCAATAGATATTGTTTTCTAAAAATAATAAAACTAGAGGGCATGCGATTGTGGGCTTTTAGAACCTAGAATAAAGCATGTTAGGGTGGTTGTTCTTTTTTCCAAAAAACTTAAACAAAGGTCATAATTTTGTTTCAATTTTCAAAATATTAAAACATAATTTTAATTAGTATTACAAAATGCATTCAAACAAGTTTTTAAGCCTTAATTTTATCAAATCAATAACAATCAAGCAATTTTAGTCAAGTTAAACAATTAAAAGAGAATATAATAACACTACTTAAAAACTAACCATGATCAAATTATAGGCGTAATAAATAAAATAAAATTTTATGATTTCTAGATTGGATCTTAATAATTGAATGACTTAAAAAACCTAAATCATATAAGGTAATTGAATTATACCTAATTCGAATTTATTTAAATTTCATGAGGTGGTAACTGTGAGCTGTCTAAATGCTTAACCTATAATAGTCTCTACAGAGTACAGAAAAAGAACTCAAACTTTTGAGGCGAGAAGGCATGAGGACTAGCTCCTTTATGTTTATTTCCTATTTATAGAAAAAGGCATTATGATTTTTATTAAAATTAACTTTTCTAATTATAGTTAATGTCAAAATCTAATTATAATTACAATCTAATTTAATAAAATCAAATATCTCATATTTGATCAAATTTCTCAAACCTCACAATTAAGTCCAACTCAATTTAAATTGAGTTTTCTCTTTTTAACTGTTATTTTATGTGTGACCCATTAGGTTTCTAATATGTTGATAATACATATAAATTATAATTAGATAAATTAAAACTTCTATCAATTTATCTTTAATTCTATACTTAAATAATTGATAATCTTATATCAAGATTGAGGTTTAGCAATGTCCATACATAGTTATGATGTATAATTTAATCCTTTCTTCATCTAATGTTTCAATTAGATATAGAGTATGGATACAATGTCTATTCTTTTAAATCAAATCATGATCATTCTTGCTAACTAGTAATTTATTTATAATTGATACCTTTTTAAATCTCAATTCACTGTAGCTAAAGAATTTCTAATCAAGAACAATAAAATTTTCTCTCTAATTACTTTACAGTGACGAATCCTATATTAACTTACTCAAGTATCTCTATAAGGTTCATGCTATATCCAAGTACTATTGATTGAGCTACCATAAATAGAATAAGTCATAACTAGCATTAAAATATAGTAATCTTTACATAAAATACTTTAGTAATCTCAAGTATAAGAATTAATTATACAACCATCATTATGAAGAAATATACAAACACATAATTAATAATTCATTTCAAATCCTTATAATCGAGTTAGTTTAGTGCTCTTATTCTCTAATGAGAACCCACATGTTTGTTTAAGTATCTCTATACTTTAATTTATGAGATTAATTACTTTCTTCATAAGAAAGAAACATAATGTGTGCTAGTTTTACTATAATGTCAATATTCCGTCTTGATAAAACCCCAACTAAGAATAATTAAGAATAATACTTAAATGCAAATTAAATCTCATAATTATGATCTTATTATTATTTCAATTATACAATAATTATTTTAAGGATTTTACCTTTAGTATTAAAAAATCAAACGTAACTAAAAAATACATAAAGATAAAGTATGCTTTTATTAATTTAAATAATAACGTCATATATAAAATTACAACCAACTAATTGGCTGCAAAAGCATAAACTAACAAATATATGGTTCATTTCATTTTTTGAACTTTAAATAAAATTTAAATATTGAAATCTCTTCCATCTCCACGTATCCAGTCAAAATTTAAAGAATTTGTATGAATTAATTAAATTATTATATGATTTAAAGAAAACCTTACTAAGATAATCTAATAGGACTTAAGCCTTAAAATTCTCAATTTTACAAGTCATCTCCATTCCTAACTTCCCTAAATTTTGTTATTTTGATTAAAATTGGTTATATCTGTAAAGAGAGAGAGAGAGAATGATATTAATTTTATTAATATCTCTTGAACAACATACAATAAATGACATGTTATTTATTCATGTATTGCAACAAAGAGTAGATAAAGATAAGGATAGAAGTTGTATAACAATTAATTTGTTACAAAGAATTATAATCCTTAATAATAAAGATAAGACCTATATATAATAGATAAGGATAAAAGCCTTATAATAATTAAGTAGTTACATAGATAAGTATAATCCTTAACAACTTCGTCAAGTCAATTATGGGTGAGCAACAAATTGTAGCTTGGAAAAGAGAAATTGAAACTTTTAAACCCCCAATGGCTCAATGAATATGTCTTTAACTTGATCTTTATTAGACAATAAATTAATTTGAATATTGTCAAGTTTAGCCAGTTCCCAGATAAAGTGATAATTGACTTCTGTGGATCCCGTACAAGCATGGAAAAATTATTACTCATGTATATGACACCAATACTGTCACTCCATAATACAGGCTTTGTGAAACCTAAAACATCAAGTTCTTAGAGAAGAGGTTTTACCCATAAAATCTCAATAGTAATGTTAGCAAGTGCCTTTGTATTCACTTTCTGGAGAGGATCCTGCAATTGATGGTTTCTTTTTAGCATTCTAGAAGACTAAAGATTTGTCAATATAAAATGTATACATACTGGGTAAATAGGCAATCATCAGGATAGCCTCCCTAATCGTTGTTAGAAAAGTAGTAAAGAAAAATTTGTTATCTTTGGCAAGGAAAAGTGCATGATTAATTGCATCCTTAAGGGATGAAGAAGGCATTTCACTACTATCAAGTGTACATTAGTTAGTTGATGCACAAATTGACAGTGTGTTATTTTTGAAAGCAAAATTTGACCTTATAAATGTAGCATATTATAAGGCATTCACAATTTATTGATATAGTTGAGCATCTTCAAAGAAATTACCAATTTCATGAGTTCATGGAAGAGATGTTGCTAAAGGTGTAAAACAACTTTTAGCATCCTATAAACCAATGTTCTCTAACAAGTCATGGATATATTTATATTAAGTCAAAAAAAATGTCTGTGGATGTATGATTGACTTGGAAATAGAGAAAATATCGCACTTGACCAATGTCTTTAAGAGGAAATTCTTATTCGAGTTAATGAGGAAATCAAACAATTAAGATGAAAGAAGAGGTAATGATGATATAAATCAAATAAATATGAATCTACCTTTAATACCTTGAACTTAAGAGTACTTAAGAAAGAGTTGACTGATTGAAACCAAATCCCAGGTACTTGTTTTAAGCCATAAAGAGATTAGTATAAGCAACATATATAATATAGCCATTCTTTGTCAATGAATCCTTACAATTGTTCCATAAAGATAGTTTCAACAAGATTGCTATATAAAAAGGAATTAGAACTATCTATTTATTGAGGATGCCAATCGTACATAGCAATAATAACAATTATGATTCTGATTATGGTTGCTTTGACTATAGGGCTAAAGATATCACCATAAATAAGACCATATTATTGGTTATAACCTTAGCAACAAAGACAAATTTAAATTAGGAAATAGATTTTTCTTTGTATCATTTAATTATGAAGACCCACTTGTTTCTAATTATGTTATCTCCAGTGAGGCATAAAATAGAGACCAAGTTTTATACTCCATTAAAGTAATGTACTCACTTTTATGGCATCTCTCTAAACTTAATGTTTGTTGTCTTGAGAGAAAGAGTTAAGTTTAATTTATAAGAGTGGTTTAATTTTTAAGAGAGAGGGATGGGCAATCATTACAACATGTTAGTTCAAGTTGATGGACATAGTTGCATAGGGTAAGTTCTAATAAGGGATATGGGAGCAAGTGTGAGGGATGAGCTGGTGGATTTTATGTGGTGGTTAACAAGGATAAGAGGAGAGCTCAACAACAAAGTTTAACTTGTGAGAAGAGACAAAGATAGGTGAGCTTAAAATAACTTATCGAGATTGAGCAGGACTAAGAGTTAGTAAAAAAGAAGAAGGTGGTTGAGATATAGAAATAGGAGAAGTAGATAAGGGAGAGGGACTAGAGTTAAAGGGTGTACCTATAAAAAGAAATAGAACTTGATTTGATAACTTCAACTAATGAGACTTATCGCTAATAATCAAATGAGAGGCAACTGAGCTAGACTGGAGAATAGAAAAAAGACATGAAAAATAATCTCATCAAATTTGCATGATATGTAATATAGATATAGTTAGAAGACAAGTCCAAACATCGATGACTAAAATGATAAGTTAATGGACCAAGATAAAAACAACATTTTGTTCAAAAATTAAATTTGTTGGGGTTCGTATGGTCTAAGAAGAGGACAAACAACATAGCCATACATATTATGATTACAATAATTTGGATTTTGACCATATAAAAAAAAGGTGATTTATTTTTTAGATTAGGATTTGGTATTCTAGTAATGAGAGAAACAAAGTTATCAAAAACATATGGATAATATTTGAAATCAAATGAACTATATGCTACTAGCATCAGGCTAGTTCCAATAAAGTGATGAATCTTTCATTCAGTGATCCCATTTTGTTCATATACATATGGACAAGCAATTCAATGAATGATATCATTTAAAGTAAAGAATTTGTTCAAGCGTTGATATTCATAACCCAATATAAATGGAAATATTGATTTGCTTGTTCAACTATAGTTTGAAATTCAAAAAGACCTTATAGACATCACATTTATTTTTAAGAAAGAAAATCCATGTGATTATGTACTTTCATCACTAAATAGAAGTAAATATTTAAAACTAACGTTAGAAATAACATGAGATTATTCCCAAACGTTAGAATAAATTATTTCAAAAGAAGAAGTAATATAGTGTTTAACAAGAGCTAAAGGTAATCTCACTAACTTTCCCATTAAACAAGACTGATATAAATATTTAAAACTAATGTTAGAAGAATATGAGACGATTCTAATACATCATAATAAATTATTTAAAAAATAGAAGTAATATGGTCTTTAAAAAGAGATAAAGGTATTCTTACTAACTTTCTTATTAAAATAGACTAATATGGAGAAGATTACACTTTAGTAAACATGGGCAAAATATTTTTTTGAACAAATTTGGATATTATGTGTGCTTAAGAATGACTAATCCTAGAATGTCAAACTTCATAAGAAATAAACTCAGCTAGATGAGCAGTAAGAGAATTGGATATTGGAAATCGATATATAAGTCATGTTCATTAATGCAGCTTAGGAGTTCTTGCCTTGTTTTCTAACTTTTAGTAATAAAGAAAGATAACCAAACTTTAAAAATGTAATTATTTTCAAGGCAAAATTTTTGAAATGAAATTGAAGCCTGGGAGATTTGAGGTGTAACATCCCGTCCTCATATTAAGGGTTAGGACCCGAAATTTCAGTAAATGTGAGCTCAAAGAGAAATTAAGACGATGCATTTTCTTACTCATGCTTCATATTAGCATATATGCACATAAATACAGAATGTTTTCATATAAAAAGTGGTACATGCATTTATTGACAACTTCCGGGTATAATTGATGATAAATGTGATTTTATTGAAAATGAGGAGTAGAAGGAGTAGAAAGAGTGATCTTGGTATGAGTTGTGATACGGAAAGATTTAGAAATAAGATTGGTAGTGATCTGGAAAATGTTCACTGAGTGTGCTTCGGTCTGTTAGCCATAACGTCTTCTCCAGTTTTCCAAACAAGATGATTCTTAATTTGGATTAAACTAGACACATATGGCTACATTTCTTACGAAGACATCGAATTTCAATTCTGTCTTTAAAAATCTCAAAAGTTTTCATGAAGTTGAGAATTGGGTGCAGGATGTTGGAAGCTGATTGTAAAATTTGTGTTCTAATTTCAGGAAAAACTCTGGATTAATCTGGATAGATTTTGGCAAAGATGCCTTCTTGAGAGTTGTAGATCTTTATTTTATCTTTCCAACGGTATATAGCATGAAAAATGTGGAAATCTGAGTCAAAAGGTATGATCTTTATAAGTGGCAATGTTCTGGAAGGAAACTAAGATGATAAAAGTAAGAAGAAGTTTTAAGACGACAAAAGTAAGACGGAGTGTTAAGACGATAAAAGTAAGAAGAAGTTTTAAGATGATAGAAGTAAGACGAAGTTTTAAGACGATAAAAGTAAGACGAAGTTTTAAGACAATACAAGTAAGACGAAGTTTTAAGACGAAGCAGAGTCAAACTAAGACGGAACAAAATTCAAACTAAGACGATAGAAAAGTCAAACTAAGACGAAGCAGAGTCAATCTAAGACAAAGCAAAAGTCAAACTAAGACGATAGAAATTAAGACGAAGCAGAGTCAAACTCAGACGAAGCAAGCATCAAACTAAGATGATAGAAACTAAGACAAAGCAGAGTCAAACTAAGATGATAGAAAAGTCAAACTCAGAAGATAGAAACTAAGACGAAGCAGAGTCAAACTGAGGCGATATAAAAGTCAAACTAAGACGATAGAAACTAAGATGAAGCAGAGTCAAACTAAGACGAACCAAAAGTCAAACTAAGACAATAGAAACTAAGACGAAGTAGAGTCAAACTAAGATGAAGCAAAAGTCAAACTAAGACAATAGAAACTAAGACGATAGAAAAGTCAAACTAAGACGATAGAAACTAAGACGAAGCCAAGTCAAACTAAGACGAAGCAGAGTCAAACTAAGACGAAGCAAAAGTCAAACTAAGACGAAGCCGAGTCAAACTAAGACGAAGCAGAGTCAAACTAAGATGAAGCAAAAGTCAAACTAAGAAGATAGAAACTAAGACGAAGCCGAGTCAAACTAAGACGAAGCAAAAGTCAAACTAAGACGAAGCCGAGTCAAACTAAGACGAAGCAGAGTCAAACTAAG
>JANITX010000002.1:59349563-59377752 GCA_027564395.1 Erythroxylum ulei
CATGAATGCATGTACAGCCATGTGCATGTGCAAGAATTACTATTCATGTGTATATATAGGCCATAATATGCATGAACATGTCGAGACAAGTTTAAACACTCATAACCATTTCTAAATTACTATTTTACCTTTCCCATCGGTGATGGGATGTTACAGTAGAGGTTGGGATCAGTTCGCGCATACATAGGTACTTTCTTATTTGTGTATTCCGTAATTTTTGTATCATGTGTATTTGAATCTGTTTCTGTATGTAATAACTTTCCAAATTGGAAATGTTTGTAAATGATTTTGCAATGTAATGACACTATGATTATAAGTGTTATGTATCTGAATTGGTTTTGGTTTGATTGTTGATTTCTACATACGCGTAAGTTATTTTGAAAAATTTGGACTAAGTTTTGAGTGTCTGAGCATTTGACCATTCTAGCATGCCACCCTTGCAGGAGTCACACTCAGACATCACTTAGGATGTCGGGTATGTGTCTTGCATGAGTGGGGTGCTACACAGAAGATCAACACCTCACTCACACTCTTGGAACACCACATCCCAATTCCTAACCACCTTCTTCTACTCTAGGTTATAAAGTCCAAGGCCAAACTGATCACCACCATTTCCAATAAATATGTAAGGTATCGACTTTGAGTTAAGCTTCTTTCTCTAATCCTTGGGTACGTGTCTAAATACGTTGCATCCAAAAACTCTCAGATGATGATATATGGATTCTTGCTAGTCCATGCTCTCTCAGGAATCTTAAATTCTAACAGAACTAGGAGAGCTTGATTTATCAAGTAGATCATTGTTTAGCCTTCTTCTCTCCAAAATTTCTTTGGCAATATAGACATCCTGATCATGTAACAAGCCATCTCCACAGTGGTTCTATTCATCCTCTCAGCAACCCCATTATGCTATGAAGTTCTTAGTTTAGTTTTATCATGTCTAATGTCATGTGATTTACAGTATTCTTCAAACATATTGGAAACATGCACCCCTCCATTGTCTATTTGCAGGCACTTTAGCTTCCCTTTCTACCATAATATGAAACTTCTTGAAAGTTTCAAACACTTAACTCTTAGAGTTTTATAAGTATACTCAATTCTTTCTTAAAGCATTATCAATGAATGTAACAAAATATATGTTACCTTTTAGTGACTCATCGTTAATAGGACCACAAAAATTTGAATGAACCAATTCCAATAACTTTGACTTCGTTGTAGGTCTTCTTTTGAAAGAGACTTTATGCTACTTTCAGTCAAGCAATGATCGCAAGGATTAAGCAATTATGAGTTTTTACCTAAGATAAGGGATTTTCCAACGAGCAACTTTAATCCCTTCTCACTTATGTGTCCTAATTTTCGATGCCATAGATTTGGTGAAGTTTCCTCATTAGCTGTGTATACTTCTCCACCACCATACACCTTTAAGCATTTCTTCTATGATGAGCAACATACCTCTCGTCAGGCAACTATGATCGCTCATTTGGACAGTTTTCACTTCTTATCCCCCAAAGTGTATTGAAAGCCTTCTTGATCTAACACACTCGTCGATAACAAATTCAGCCTTAGATTGAGGATGTGTCATACATCTCTTAAGGTCAGTAAGAATCTAACATTTTTTTAAAACCAGGATATCACCTATACTAACTATCTTAGTGGAACTTAAGTTTCCATCTTGACAATCCCGAAATCTTCGCTCTTGTAACTTGAGAAGTAGTCCTTTTTTGGAGCACAATGATAAAATGCTCCTGTGTCAATTAGTCTTTTAGAGCCAACATTGCTGACATGGAAGCATTTACTAAGTGCACAAACTAAGGACAACTCATCATCCGTGTTTGAAGCAGTTGTAGTTGTAATCTTGTCAATACCATCATTTTGATGTTCTTACTTTTTCTTATCCCCCTTTCACGTATAGTAGAACCTTTTAATATATCCTGGCTTATCACAATAGTGACATGTCGTTCACCTCTATACTTTGAATAGTTTTTAAACTTGCCATGACCACCCCTACTCTTGTTCCTCTCCTTACTTTCTATCACGAAATCCTGCACATTATCAACTCCAATCTCCTTTCTTCTAATTTCTTTAATAAACATGCTTTCTTTAATTACATCCAAAGAGAGCACTCCTTTAGGAGCTAAGTTACTAATGGTCACCACTAGTGTTTTTTAGCTATTCGGTAATGAACTCAATAGGAGAAAAACTTGAAGCTTATCATCAAGAATGAGCTTCGTGGAGGTAAGTTTGTTGATTATGCCATAGAAATCGCTTAGATGCTTTGACGCTGATTTCCCAACATTTAACTTCAAATTCACAAGCCTCTTAATCAGAGAGGCCTTATTATGAGCAGTCTTCCTTTTATATAGACCTTCCAACTTCTTCCATAGCTCAAAAGGATCTATTTCTTGAGACACACGGTTAAATATGCTGATATCAATCCATTGTTTGATAGTGCCCAGAGTTTTTTGCTTCATCTCTTCCCATTCTGTAGCTAACATCTTTTCATGTTATGAAGAAACATCATCTTTCACACCTCTATCCACATTAATAGAATCAAAGATATCCTTGTAATATAGAAGTTCCTCCATCATGGGTCTCTATATCGAGTAATTTAATGATATTAACTTGACCACATAGTTGTTTCCACCTTCTATTATGCTGGTTCTGATATGACTTGTTGGGAGAAAAATACACAACTATCTAAAAGATCGTCCAAATATTAACAACAAGAAAAAACTCTTTTAAGTTGTAGTAGTAGAAAAATATAAGAATAAGAAACTAAACGATGAAACAGACACCAATATTTAACATGAAAAACCCTCCAGTGTAGAGAAAAAAACTATGGGGAAAACTAACAAACAAACCCACTAAACTCAATAATGATTCACAAGAAAAGTTGATCTCTCACCACTTCAATAACAAGTTATCTCACAAAGTTTGAAGATTGAAACCAAATTTGATATCAAAATCAACAATCACTCAAATTAATCCCAAAAATAGTCAAATAAGGATGAGAATACAACACTTTTTGCAATTTTTTTTGTTTTTCCTTACTTTTGGATGTTGTGGTCATGCTCTGTACAAAAATCTATGTCTTTTTCTATTTTATTTCACGAAATAAAATTTTTTGCCACTTACACAGTTGTGTAAGTAATCATGTATCTTTCCGGTACCGCTTTATTTGCAAACATACATAGATATATAGAGTTACATGATCTCTGCACACAGTCGTGTATAGTCACACATTTTCAAAGACTTATACGGTTGATCTATATGGTAGTGAAAGTCAAGACACAAACCGTAAAGGCATCTATGACCACCGAAAGTCTCATAATAGGGCTAGAAACTCAACAGGGTAAACATTAAGGGGCATTTTTTAATGGTAATTGGACCTCAAGTCCAGCAATTAAAAGTTGATCTTGTGTTCTGTAAACAACATGGCTCATCTATTGTGGCTTACTATGGCAAGACAAAGGTATTGTGGGATGAGTTGGCCAATTATGAGCAATTGTCGATATGTCAAAATGGTAGATGCAATTGTGACATTATGGCTCAGTTAGAGAAGCAGAGAAAGGAAGAAAGGGTTCATCTTTTTCTTATAAGCTTGGATGAAACAATATATGAGAGTTTGCATTCCAATCTCTTAGCAATAAATCTATTGCCTCCTTTAAATATAGTGTATTCCACGTTGATACAAAAGGAGTGACTTCGAACTATTACACTTGTGAAAGAAGAAATATGAGAAGTAATGAGTTTTATAGTTTAAGTTTCCAGTGGGACGAAGGGACGAGGAGAACACAGGAAAGATAATGGAGTGGTCTGCTTAAATTTTAAGCAGGCTGGCCATGATGCTGAAAATTATTTTTAACTAATTAGATATCCCAATTGGTGGGTAAATCATCCTAATACTAATGGACATGGTGGTGGCAGTTATAGACTTGGAGTCGAGTAGAATCAAGCAACAGTTAGAGGTGTTAATGTGTGTGGAAGAACTCCTCACACTTATGTCACTACTATATCATCACCAACAGCAATAAGGTAGGTTGGTAAATACTCACAAAGCAAGATCAATAAGTAAATTATTTGGTAAGGGATCATAAATGTGGATAATTGATATATGGATCTTTCATATATGATAGGAAAACTTGAATGTTTGACTGACTTGATAAATATTGTAGGTTGTCTAGTAAGATTGTCATATGGAAAGCATACTGTAGCTACTAAGGAAGGGACATTTGTTCTTAATGACAACCTAAAGTTGTTTAAGGTTTATATGTCCTTAGTTTTAATTATAATTTAATTTCGATGTCATAATTTGTTGAGGAGTTTAACTGTATTGTTCAATTTACTAAGAAATTTAGAGTTATATAAGACCACATTTCGAGGATACTAACTGGTGTGAGTGAGCAACGAGAAGGGCTCTACTACTTATAGAGCAAGGTTACGATAAGTGTGGTGAAAGCTTATGATATTTAGAGCAAATTTGATCTATGACATAAGAGGATAGGTGTTGGACCCCGAACTTTTCATGAAAGATTAGAACTATTGAATGAGAAATTTTGGTGATTAGTCACGAGTTTAGAGCAAATGAATGAAAGTTCTAGAACCAAGAAAGGATAGATAAGAGTAAAGTAGGGAATAATGGAAGTGGACAGATTCATGATTTGCTATGGTGTTTTAGTGGATAAGAGATTTTTTTTGAAATAGAAAGAATTAAGATGAAAGTTAGAAGTAAAATGAGAGCAATATTTGTGTAGTAAATTGATGGATAATAGGTATATATGTGTATGTTCTGTTATTCGTGTTCGTGATTATTTAAGGAGTTTGATTTCTTTATGGAGGAAAGTGATTTGAAATGAAGTTGAGAATGAGGAGTAAATGAAGTAGAAAGAGTGATCTTGGTATGAGTTGTGTAAGGAAAGATTTTGAAATAAAGAGTTGATCTAGAAAATGTTCACTGAGTATGCTTCAGTATTTTAGCCACAACGTTTTCTCTAGTTGTCCAAACAAGATGATTCTTGATTTGGAGTAAAATAGAAACATATGGCTACATTTCTTATGAAGAAAATCGAATTTCAATTCTGTCTCTAAGAGTCTCAAAATTTGTCATGAAGTGAATAATTGGGTGCAGTATTGGTGTATGAATGAAAAATTTGTCTTCGAACTTTAGGGGCAAATTTGGGATTGATATAAATATATTTGAGTAAAGTTGCCTTCTGGAAAGTTATAAATCTTTCTTTTACCTTTCCAACGGTATATTATATGAAAAATTTGGACATCAGAGTCAAAAGTTATGATCTTTACAAGTGGAAACATTCAGGAGCAAAAGTAAGACAAAGTTACTGTTCACCTTATCGTCTTAGTTTTGCTAACGTCATCTTCGTCTTAGTTTTGTTCTTGCTGACATCATCATCGTCTTAGTTTGACTTTTTGCGTCTTAGTTTGACCGTCTTATTTTGCTTTGTCTCAGTATGACGTCAGCAATTCGTCTCATGACGTCAGCATCGTTTCACTTTGGCCAGAATATTTGATACTCTAGATGACAGAATTGGTCTTTAAGGTCTTCATGAGAATTGTAGATCTTGAATTCTTCTTTCTATTTATCTGAACACCTGAATCCGAGTTTTGTACTGAAAGTTATAGCCATTTTTCCAATTCGTCTCAATATGACGTCAACAATTCGTCTCATGACGTCAGCATCGTCTCATTTTGGCCAGAACATTTTCTAGTCCGACTTTGGCCTTCTCGATGACCGAATTGGTCTTTAAGGTCTTCACAAGAGTTGTAGCTCTTGAAGTCTTATTTCCAATCAGCTAAAGAACACCTTGATCTGATATCTGTAGAGAAAGTTACGATAATTTTACCAACCTTGTATCGTCTGATCATGTCACTTCATCTAAAAAATGATGTCATATCATCTGATCCATTTTCGACCCCTCAACTGAAAGTATTTGCCTTCGAAATCTTCATAAGTGTTGTAATTTTTGAATTCTTCTTTCAAACCATATAAAGAAAACCATGATCAGATATCTGTAGGGAAAGTTATGATAATTTTCCCAACCTTGTTTCGTCTGATGATGTCACTTCCTCTCAAAAATGACGTCATATAGTTTGTTCTATTTTCGACCCCTCAGATGAAAGCATTTGCCTTTGACTACTTCATGAGAGTTGTAACTCTTGAATTCTTCTTTCAAACTATCCAAAGAACACCTCAATTAGAAATTTATACAGAACGTTATGGTTGTTTCCCCGAAACAGGTTCAGTATGATTGAGGTCAAAAACATGGTTGCTTCTTTTGACCATAACTTCCTCCCTAGACCTCCAAATGACTTGATTCTTGAACCATTGGATTCGTAAGACTTTTCTCTACATCTCCACCAAAAATAGAAGCTATCTAAGGTGAAGTAAGAAAGATTGAGTGAAAAGAGTGGGACAGGTATAGTGAATGTGTTCTTAAATACTATGAACTGGTGTTATTCCATTGCACATGCTTTAGTATTTTGATGAGTTCAGGAGCTCTACTTATCTAAATGAGATGATTTCTGATTTGTGGTAAACTAGGGACATAGAGCTACAGAGGATATGAAGGAAGTGAATTGTAATTCAGTCCCTAAGACTTTTAAGTTTGGGATGGAAGTTGTGCATAGTATACTGTTTTGGACAAGAGCAGTCCAAAAATGTTTGAAGTATATCTTTTGAATTATTGAACCAAATTGAATGATTTCTGTGGCATTAGAAACTTAAGACAATGGGGGACATTTTCTAGAAGAAAGTGTTATATCAAAATGTTCAAGGATATCTTTGGCAAGACACTTAAGTTTAAAAGAACATAAGTCTATAAGGAAGGATAAAGGGGACTTTTTGGACTCATTAAGGGCATAATTGGAAGAGGAAGTATTGTCTTGCTTATAAATAAAGGAGAAAACGTGATGAGAAGATTCTAGAGAAGCTAAATGGGCGGATGAGAAAAGAGATAAGAGAGAGAAAAAAATGGAAAAGAAATGAAAGAGAGAAAGAAGAGAAAACAAGCTAGGGTTTTAATTTCCTTAGCTTTCAAGAGAGATTTTGAAGTGTTCAAGAAGAGAAAAAGGTAGAGGAAGAAAAGAGCTTCCATTTGATCTAAAGATCTCTTCATTTGGTGCAGAATCAAGGTCAAGTGTCCACACTTAGGCGTTCCCAGAATCTGAAAGCAAATGATAATCTGGAGCGTATTGTGAGTAGACCGAGCTAGTCTTACTTTATTGTTTGTTTCGTTTATGTCATCAATTGAGTGTTTATGAATGATTATGATTGTGATTGTTGACTTGAATATTGAAATGCTATTTGAATGTGATTTGGATGAACTAAGAGTATTGAAGTGATTGCTAAGTGTTTTATGAATGGGTAATTGCATGTAAGTGAAAGTGTAAATTCTCAACTATATGTTGAATGCCGGACTACGGTCCGATGAGAAGCGAATATGATTGAATAAGAGCATGCACATATGAGTGATGCATTCCATTGCATGAATGAATGAAACATAATGGCACTTGTGACCAGAGTAGCCACCGATCAGAGCTACAAGCTCAACGCGTGAAAAAGAGCCTCGAGCTCAAAAGTGATTCAAAGCCTCAAGCTCAATGTTTAATGAGCCATATAGGATAATTATAAATGAGCCCCATATGGGACAGTTATAAATGAGCCCTATATGGGACAGTTATCAATAAGCCCGATATCCAATAGATACGGGATAGTTTAGGCACTTGGTCATAACAAAATAACAAATGGAAAGAGAGTCTTATATGCACTGCGTATTCATGATATGAATGATTTCTGAATGCAATATGTGTTAAATGTAATATGTGAAATGACTGATTAAGTGTATGTGATTCATTATGATTGTTAATAAACTGATGTGAATTATGTGAATTGTATGTGTTATGTGATGAGTGAGCCATCGGTGATGGTCACTTACTGAGTTCGCAAAACTCAGCCAAAATTTGCAAACTTTTTTTAGGATTCAGAAGAATACCCCGTTAGGCCAACGGGAGTATACTTACAGCATTCAAGTAAAGGATAGAGGTCGGGATCAGTTCGCGTTTGCATTTTTGTTTTCCTATTTTGTATTGAATTGTATATTCCGCATCTTTTTGTATAACTTTGTGTTTTGAAATGACTCAAGTGTTTCGTATTTGTGAAAGGGCTCGAATGGCTAATGAAAATTGTGTTAAGTGAAAATGCTTATTAATGAAAGTGGGCCCAATTTGATTTTCAATTTCTGCAAAATATGTTACTGTTTTCAAAAAAAAAATTATATAGATTTATAAATAATTGAGTGCTTTAGCATGCCACCCTCGCGGGGCACGGACTCAGATATCACCATCGATGTTAGGTTCAGGTGTTGCGGGAGTGGGGCGCTACATGAGGAGTATGCAGAGTATTAGATAAAACAAAAATTTGCCACTCAAGATTAATAAAACCCAAAGCACATGCCATTGATTATTAAATGATCTGACATCTTTAAGAGTATAAGACTTCTTATTTAAATGTTCTTTTAACATCTGACAAACATACGTTACAACCTACATAAATACAATAGCAAATTATACAACACATACCATATAACTTTTTTTTAGTCTTCTATAATCAAATCCAGTACAAAGATTCTTATCAATCAAGGTAAAGTTCACCACTTATCTTTATAGGTGTGATCAATCCAAACATTAAGTTTTGAACATGGGTATAGATATAATGAATTATTTCTTACCAGAAGCATCAACATGAGATACCATCTTAAACCTGAACTTATAACAAACAATAGAAACATTGTAAATAAGAAGAAAAATTGAGGAAATGACTTTGGAGATCTTGGATAATCATTCACGCACATAATTATCCCACTTCCTCACAAATTTGTTCCAACATTCTAGCAATGTTCAATTTGTGATCTATTAACTGAGACGACTTCATATGATAAAATTTATATTACTAAGAAACAAAAAAACATATAATCTTAATGAGCCTAAAAAAAGAATACGAATCTATGCCACCATCACCAACAGTGGTAATGTCAAAGGAAAAAGCTTTAATAGTTAATTCAATCCTCATAATATAAAGTACAAGCAGAAGCTAGAGAAGTGGACAGAGTTGTACAATTACCTATGAAAGGAAGAAAATAAAGAAGAAGATCACAGCAGAGAGTGAGGGTGGGTGTTTAGATAAGGATTGGGTTGCTACTGCTGCTGCTCCTGCTGCCTCTTAAAGGTGAAGATAAGCAAGGGTAGATTTTGAGGATTATTGAAATTAAATGTATTTATAAGCAAATGGCCTTAAACCTTCCAATTCATCTAGATGTTGATGTAAATCCTAATGGAACTCTCTAGAATGTCTGTTGCTTGCAGAAATGGGCCTATGTTTTCCCCTAATTGTTTACGAGCTCTATCCAAACATTTTATGTCCTATCTCTGGGTAATTAGATTTTCAATTTTATAAAACGACGTGATTTGGACTTTACCTTTGGCGACAAATACAAAAATTCTTTTTCTATATATTACACTATATATATATTATAGAAATTATATATAATATACAAATTCTATATACAATATATAATTTATATACAATAAAAAGAGAATTATGATTAAATAGAATAATATGATAACAAAGATGTGAGAGAAATTTTCTTTATCTGTACATTCATCTATCATTATATTAATCACCATCTATAATTATATTAATTACAATATAATTAAAAATATTTACAATATAGTAAAAAATAGAAACTAATATTAAATATTAATATCATATTGATAAAAATCAAATTTAATATTATTGATAATGATTCTAAGTCTAAAAAAATTTAGTTAACAATAGTGTCATTTCAAAAATTTATAAAACTATAAATAAAAAATCAATTAATATTACATAAATTTATACTTTCTATTTTTTCTGTTAAAATATAGGATTAGACAATTTTATATGGTGTCACAAAACTCTATTTATTATACATAAATTATAAACCATTTTATAGAATTTCTATATTACATAAAATTTGTTAAATATATAAATATATATATGAAAAGATAGCTTTGATTTAGCGATACTTTAGCAAAAGCGTCACCCAAAAATTAGCCCTTTGGCCACGGTTTTCATAAATCATCACAAATGGTCAACCTTTGGCAATGTTTATCTTAGTTCATCGCCAATGGTTTAACCCTTGGTGACGATTCCATGAAATCATTTCCAAAGGCCAAGCATTGGCGAGTTGTTTTGTGTTATTTTAAATACAAAAATGAAGCTCGTCTTCCTCTTCATTGTTAATCATCAATTTTCCCTCTAGTTTTTGTGTTGAAGAGCCTCGAACCTTGTCCAGCTTCGTTGTTCCTCGTCCGTCTAGGAAATTTATCCAACTTGTGTTGAGTTTTCATGGTCTACTTTCATTGTCTGAGTTTTTATGTTGGTGTTTTGTGTTTTGCTTTCATTGTCTCAGTTTTGTGTATTGTTGTTTGGAAGATGGTGAATCCATGCTATTGTTTGGAAGATGGTGAATGCGTATTGTTGTTTGGTCTAGAATGGTATGATTAAGGCTTACATGGATTAACAAGCTTGTTTGAGGATAGCATAAAATTGCAACTTTAACCACTATGCACATCCCCATTCTCATCAAGTTCCTTTTTTTCACCAAACCCTTTAATTAATTCAATTCAAAAATTTTATCAACCATTAAGGTTAGGAAAACTATTCAATTTTAGGCTCAGGCTCACATATTGGTTTTAATAGAAGAAAGAGAGTTATTAAGCCAATTTGTTAAACCATCTAATATATGCTTCTTATAGTGATTTTGAGAAAATATCATGCTTCTTTGTTTATCATAGGGCATAGAATAATAATGAGCTTATTTTATATCATTTTTTATAATAAAGAGATATTGCATGCTCTTTTAGTTTGATCTTCCACCAAAGTTATGCCTATTTTTGTCTTGTAAACCATATTTTATAGGTTTAGAATATGAACTATATATAAAAGTATTGAAATTATTTTGATCTTTAGACCTAAAAGACGATACATAAATATTGAAGTTTTGATGTCTAGAATTTAATGTCATATGCATATTTTTGATGATTTAGAGTAATGATTCATCACAATAAGCATAATTTTCCTTTATAGAAAAAAATTATTGGCATTGTATAGTGCACTTCTATAAGTGAACCCAATTTCATTGTTTGTTTGAACTAAAACTTAGTATTTCAACTTATACTGATTTATCATTATGTTATATAGAACTTAAATTGCATTTAGTAATTTACTTTTAATTGTATAGCTATATAGACAAAAGTTAGATGTCTCATCGAAAATGGTCCATTGAATTCTTAGAAGGAGTTAAGAGTTTCATGCAATTTATAAAAGATCAAATGGGTGTTCAAAATTCTCATAGCTATCTTTTGTTGTCAAGTTGTTGCCTTTGAAGGTATATAATAAATGGAGTAACAAATCTTTTGATGTGTTAATTGACTTGCTCAGTGATGCATTACCTATTGGACACCAATTGCCCAAATCTTACTATGAAGTAAAGAAATTGTTAAGGGATCTTGGATTAGGACATATGTCAATACATGCTTGTAAGTATGATTGTGCTATATTTTGGAAGGACAGTAAAGATATTGAAAAATGTCCCATTTATGGTACATCAAAGTGGTAAGTGGATGATGGGAAAGGGAAAAAGATACTACATAAAATCTTATGATACTTCCCTATTAAACCATAAGGTGACATAAAGAGAAATGCATTGATGATAACATTAATGTTAGTAACACATGGTATGATAATGAACCCTTTGTGATTGCAAGTTAAGTGAAGTAAGTATTTTATCTCAATGACACCATACTACACACCACTTAGAAAGTTGTTCAAAAGTTTCAACACTGAAATGTTTTGATTTTTTTTAAAAGAGAAAATGGTCCAATGGGTGAGGATGGTGATGAAGTGCATCAAGAGATTGAATCGTAACTAAATAATGGAGCCTTACAAATAGAAGATGCAGATATATCATTCCATAGGAGAGATGTTGATCCTAATATACTAGAAGAAAATGAAGTACAAGCTGATCCCAATATGCTAGAAGCAAATGAAGTACCAGCCAATCTTGTCTTACAAAGAGATTAAGACTTATTGAGGATTCATTATATGACAATGATGATACTTTGGCCGAATATAATAGAGATGAAGAGTCGAATCATAATGCAATTAATGATGATTTTCAAGATCTTTATCATGATGATTGAAGGTAATAAAAGTGTTCTTTATATTGTTTAAAATGTAATGTTGTTAACATTTATGTCAATGGGTATTGTTGATATATGAGTTATGTTAATGTGGATTGTTAATGTTTTAGTTATGTTAATGCAAATTGTTGATGATTGAGCTATGTTAATGCAGATTGTTGATGATTGAGTTATGTTAATGAGGGTTGTTGATGATTGAGTTATATTAATGCATGCTATTGATGATTGAGTTATCTTAATGCGTGTTATTGATGGATGACTTATGTTAATGTGAATTGTTGATGGCTAACTTATGTTAATATGAATTATTGATGATTTAGTTATGTTAATGCGGATTATTGATGAATGATTATATTAATGCATATTGTTGATGATTGAGTTATGTTAATGCATGATGTTGATGGTTGACTTATATTAATGCGAATTATTGATGGCTGACTTATGCTAATGCAAATTGTTGATGATTGAGTTATGTTAATGCGGATTGTTGATTATTAAGTTTTGTTAATGCGATTAATGTTAATAATTGAATGTATGTTTGTAATGATGATCAAATGTATTGTAATACAATAAACTTTATATTTGTTTTTATAGATATCCAATATAATGGCACTTGGTATAAACAAATGGAAGAAGGTGGTAGGTATCAAAATTATAGAAAGAGGTATGTATAACTTCAACCAAATCAATAAGTCTCTGGGCAACAAGAACATTCAACCTCAACCACCAATGAAATTAGTCTGGCACAACCTCGTTTTTCCTTAAACAACAATGAATCAACTAGTACAGAGATATCTGTAGGTTTGTTAATCTTTAACACCTATAAATAGACTTATGCTCAAATATATATTTACATGTTTAATGCATATTTTCTTATCATTATTGATTTATTGCCAAGCTCCAATGTCAATATTAAAAAAAGATATAGAGGTATAACTAAAGGTTGTGAGTTGCAACAAATGAATGTTACAATGAATAACAAGTTGTCAATACACATTGATACTTCACAAGGTTGTCCCGTAAACAAGATTCAATCTACAAAATTGTCAAGTGAGTTGGGGATTATTGCGAGACCAGAATTACCTTTCCTGAAGCATGCTAAGGACTTAAAGGAATACAACTTGCTTGAAAATGTTATGGATAAAGTTGCGTAAATTTTTAATTTATTTAACTATATTTAATATTGTTTCACTTATTTTAAGATCAATTACACTTTTACTTATTGTTCACAGATGAAATTGAATGTTGTTGATATCGAGAACCTTGATGTTTCAAACTACGTGACTTCATTGTTGAAACAACGAACCAAGCATCGTAGTTATAGGTTACATCAATTTTATAAATCTTTTCCTTCTGACACGGAGATAAGGAGACATGCTTTGGAATGAATGTCTCAAGAAAATTGGAATAATTTGTGTGATTACTAGGCCTCTCCCTAAGTTCAAGTTTGTTTTCTTTGCCTTCATATTTGCTTCCATTAATCTTGTTAGAAGATTTAATGACTACCTAATCTTTTTTCTTTATTTAGGAAAAATGTGAAAAGGAAAAGGTCAATAAAGGAAAAATGAAAACACCTCATAATCAAGGGTCCAAATCATTTCTAGTCATGCAAAATGAATATGTAAGATCTTTTTTTATAAGTTATAATTAGATCAATAAAAACTACATTATTTATTGTGCCTTATATTCTTCTTTCATACATAGTGAGAAGGAACTACATAGATAAGAGTATGATAAAATCACATGTACAAAGTCACTCACTATAAGGAAGGTCAATGGTGGAAGAAGAAGCGGGAAGTGAATATATAAGTATAAAAATTTGTTTAAAATTTAAGTTTAATGTACTACTAACTAATAATGTTTACATTGAATATTGGTTTTGTTTTTTTAACTTTAAAATAAGATGCATGAGTTATTTTAGAAATCAATGTCTAAGGGCAATAAGGTCAATGTAGAAGATATTTGCAATACCAAGCTTGGTACACGTTCTAGTTACATGAAAGGTCTTAGCTTTGGCCTTAAGTCAAATGTTTCAACCTCATCAACATCCACACATGTTCACCATCTTGAAGAGGAAAAACAAGTCGCTTAAGGCTAGATTACAACATACTCAAAAAAAGTTAGCTAAGCATGATAAGTCCCTAAAAAAAATATTTGGCTCGGATTATCAAAGCAGTGAAGATGAAAGTAAATGGTATTAATTATATCTCTTATACTTTTTTCTCTTAATTCCTGTTTGTATTATAATTTAATTTTAATAATTTTTTCTCAAATTACAGATTTGAAGAAATTGCAACGAGTGAGTGATTTGTATTATAATTTGTAAATTAGTCCCTGTGTTTATTATTTTGTATAAAGAATTGATGAAGTTGTAATTAAAATCTTGAATATGTTGAAATTTAATGATATTTTATTTTTATATGCAATGCTTCAAATTATCAATCATTTTTGTATAATTTTTAAAAATAAATTAACAATAAAAATATATCAAAGCATTATATACAATAATATGAATTAAAAAAGTAACAAATAATTTATTCCAACATGATATAACATTTCATTAAAAGGTAGATAAAAATTTTGATGAAAAATATTTAGCTACGTTTTCAAAATCGTAGTTCAAAACTTTTACCTATATTTTAAAAAACGTAGTTAAAAATATTTGGCTACGTTTCAAAAAATATAGATAACAATATTCGATTTTTGCTACGTTTATTGAAATATAACTAAAAACTTTTGGTACTTAGAAAACTTTTTTTAGCTACCAAAAACTAACTTAGCCAAACTCTTAGGTGACGATTTCTCCAATCTACGAAAGTTATCCCCTACAAAAGCAAAGCGTTGCCAAAAACCTTTTCAAACAATTAGCTCAAGATGTTACCTATAGTTTTCAGCTACAGGTATTTTGCAACTTTTTTGGTGATGGGACTAAATCATGCCAATCTCTATTAGCAACAATATTAGTATCTTTATCTACATTTTTTTTTAGCCAAAGGTCAATTTTGTTACTGTGTGTGTGATTTACATGCATGTTCCTCTTTCTTCTTTTTGTCTATTTTTTGTCGTGTTGTTCCGAAAATGTAGGCTCTACAGGTACATGTCAGCATGCAATTCGCAAAAGAATCGAACTTTGCTCAACATCATTAGTTCATCGGCAAGCTGCCACATCGCTTAATCTGACGTCCAATGTCTGCTGCGTTGGGAAAAAATTTTTGCACGTATCATCTTAAAAACTGTATATACATTGCATGTGAATACTACTTGTAATAAAACTATCTGGTCAAATACTTGTAGATTAATAAATCGCATATATTTTAATCAAAGCCAAATCCTGCTTAGCTTGCTTGCAAACCTTTCTAACACTAGCATATTTAATGCATTTCGACAACTAGCCTGAAATTGAATGTTGCTCTTCGAGTGATAAAATTCAAATATTTATAATACTAATGAAACCAAAATCATAGCCAAATGTCTCCATGCTCGTTTCCTGGGGACACCCATATCCAATTTAGCTAATCAAGGAAGTCTAATAATCAGATTTACCGTCCAATAAACCTGGTTTGTGCTTAGACTGTACAATTGCTTACATCTTTGTGCTTGATATGGCAACTTACCTGTCCAAATCATAACGTTTGCTTTGTGCATAGGCTACCTCTTTAGGTGGCTACGTGTTAACGTTGACTAGCACATTTGCAGGGGAACTATAAAAAAATATAAATATTGTTTTATTTTTAGATACGAGATCCAAACCATGCAATAGAGGGGCTACTAAGGTTACTATATTAAGCTAGCTAGCTAAGCTCATATCATAACTTTATAGTCGCATTCTAAATCATTTCCGTAGTACTCGGTCCGAATTTGGAACCCATTTACCTGAATATTAGGACCTAATTACCAGGCTGTTTAGTGGGATTTATAAAGAAGTTTCATAAGACATTGGGACCTGTTTTCTGTATCGCGATATGTGTCCATTGTCCAGCATAAGGACACGTAAGGCGTCCAAGAAGATGGCAGTAGTATTATTAATTTTTTTTCCAAATGGATATGGATACAGGTGTGGAGATAGACGACACCAGCATTAGGACGTGCCTGAAGGCGATTGGCTGGAGGCACAAAGTTCCATTAACATGTCACATGCCCGACTCCACATTTATTGGAACAAATTATTATAGGACCCATTTATTAGACCAACATCATGTGATCGAACTGATTTGAGAAACTCGTTTAAACTGCCTTCAGGGTGTCCATTTGGTCTTGGTTCCCTTTTTTCCTGTAATACTGCTGTGTGTCGGTACAGTCATCTAGTTCTTTGATTTTGTCTTTCGACAAACATGCTCTTATACATAATAGTTTTATTTTGTGTATCAAATATCTAGCAAGACCTCTTTATGTATTTGTGATGTACAAAAAAAACAAGAGTACAAGCGTAACACTTCCATTTTTCAGTACACTTATCCTGGAAATTTCTGTTTTTAGAATGATAGAAAAGGTGACGCAGGCAACAGCTAAGCTTCTAAATGTTTATGCCTGATCTCAACATCTTTTCTATAGCACTTCGTATAAAAGTTTTTGAACATGTAGCATTAATTTTCCGAAAGTAAGTTATAAAAGTCTTCCAGGTTCTGTTGTAATTTTTGGGGAAATCGTTAAAACAAATGCATATGCTACTATGGACAGTAAGTAGAATTAGGATATCCATTTTTCTTCACATTGATAAAAGAATTGGATGACGAATTTGGACTTACCAGATTTTGGCCAAGACTAGAACATTGTAGTTAGGATTTCAATTTCACAATTTCAAGGTGTAACTAAATGGGATTGTACAATTTGTTTTGGAAATCAATGTATCCTATTGACAAGGCTAAAGGCAATGTACCCTAGATGAGGTTGTATAACAGTTGCCTTGTGAATGCCAAGCAAAACCCAAAATGAAGAACAAAAGACATCATGCAATGACAATCAGATAGCCGACGAAATCATATCAAGGATCTGACTGTGGATCTTCCCGTTAGTCACAAGAACTCCATCTGCAGGAAATATGATCCTTCGCTCAACTTGATCGGCTGTAAGGTCAAGTTGAGTCCCTTTCCAGTCAGTAACCTGATGAAACTTGAATCAATAAATAAAAATAAAGGAGAAACCCGCATGATTACTTCTCTCTGCCTTGTTCTGCTTCTTCATCTCCAAGTTCCAAGTTCCAAACATAATTTGAATCTCAATGCAAGCTAATACCCCATACAAATGCACAACTGCTTTCTACTTTTTGAACAACTTACATCAAAACATTCATTGATAACAGATCAACAATGCCAAGAAACCAACCTGAGGATAAAGGTGGCATGCATACACAAAAAAATCTCACTTGCTAAAGTGTAGGGCAAAAATCCCATACCTTTCCCCCTGCTTCTTGCACACATATTGTCCCAACAGCGTGATCCCAAGCCTATAAAAGAGATGACAAAGAATTACGGCATTGCAGAGAATTTCCATTCAATATGCAATGAATCAAGACTTTACCTTGATAACTTTCTGATCCAAGGCTTTTTGAATGAAAACTGATGCCTTACCTGAAGCCACCATCATATACTTGCATAAACTGTTAACAAACATAGCCGATGAATAACTGTTTTCTCACCCTCAAGATGGACAATGAACATTAGAAACATGGAAAGTCTTTTAAAGAGAGTAACACTGATGAAATTTATGGGTAATGGACAGCATTCTCAACATGGGTAATGGACAGCATTCTCATCATTTTAATTATTCATTTGTTGTTCAACTTAGGAACAGTTCATTAAAGGATTGCCACTAGAGCTTTTCTGAACCTGTTTTCTGCTAGGTGGAGGCAGATGTTCAAGAAAATATACCAAGTAATGTGCTTTTCATAACGTACACATCAATTCAACTGTCTATAGAAATTTAAGAGAATTCTCTATAGTTCTTAAAAGGACACTCGGAGCTAAAATTGGTTAGTCAATCCCTACCACGATTCTTTGTTTTTAAAAATGTTTCTGATGACCTCAGTTGTTATTTTTCACAAAAACAAAAGAGAGAATTAAGATAAAACGAGGGGAAGAGTATAGGAGTTAGAGGGGTAATTTCAAGTAGAAAGAAAGGAATTTCAAGCTGTATATTGATATATTGTAGGATACGTTTAGATAGAAAACAACATAATTTTTGCGATAGGAAAAATTCACAAGTACCTTTCGTACTAAACCTAGTAGTATACACCAATTAGACCCTTTTAAATCCACAAATCCAGAAGCACTATTTCATTAACCAGGTAGGGACAGGACCTTGTGTATTAATTTGGTACCATTATGTGATACATTTAATATGATCAATTTGTAGATTTTTTAAGGTACCTATATCATAACATTCTTGAAGAAATTAGCTATATCATATAAGCATAGTTGTGTATATTTTGACATATAAAATAAAAGAGGTGTTAATCACATTTATTTTTTATTTTTATCTAATTAGTATCTACTACTCCCCATTTTGTATTTTTCAATAATTAGAATGCTCAACAAAAGTGTTGAGAATTAGGCGAATTTTGAGAATAATTTCATAAAGTTGAATCCAAAAAATTTCTAAAATTAAGTAAATCTTGTGTGGTTAAATCTTATCATTAAATGGTGATCCGAGTTGGTGTGTCCGAATAATCAAAAGAACTGTTTATACACTCTATTTTTATTTTCCGCCAATTGAATAGAATCACATGTATATAAAATAGTTTACATATTATTTAAGAAGGTTTTGTTACCTTGTTATAGAATGATGTATTTTCTCTTCAAAGATAAGAGGAACTTCAGTCCTGCCTCTTTATCTTGAGCTGAAATCCTCTGGCCCCCTTACTCTAGCCCTACCCTGTCTTCTTTAATCTAAGTCATCCATCTACGTGGGTCCCACATAAATGGATGGTTTGGATTAAAAGGGGACAGGATAGGGCTAGAGTAAGGGGCCAGAGGATCTGGTCCCCTTTATCTCCGCGTCCATAGCAAGCCAAGATTATACCATACACACACTCTGCTTCCATGCTTACTTGAGCCCATGCTATTGAAGTCCTAATCCTATGGTCTATTCATTTAAGAAATCATTGCTCTCCTAGTTTCTAGACTCCTTACAATGTTCTAAGAAAGAGAGGGCACCTTTGTTATTGGGAAAACATAGAAACCTCAAGTTCTTGAGTTTGGCATGTTCAGAAACATAACTACTTCATGCTGCTTCTAAAAACAACTTACAACTCATTTTGCATTGGTGAGAACATTGATCGATTTTGAGACTATTTAATCAAAAACTTCAGTTCATAGATATTGAGGAATTCTCTTGAACTGTGGATGATAAGCCTTCTCTTACACCTCGTATAGAAGATTGCTTTTTAGCCGGTATAACCATAGTATATATTTATATATATGATAACCTCAACAATTATAAGCATGAAACTAATGTATACATACATATAATAGTCATTGTAATTAAGAAGAAACTAGTTGTGAAACCGTAACCTATGAATAATATTTAACATAATTGTTATAGTAACTGATTTTTTAATATTTACAACAGAAATCATATTTATAAATATAAATAACATATTAATGGAATTTTAACGGTCCAACATAAGTATAAAGATGTCAAAATAATAAAGAACTTTAATAAGTTTCATTAATATAACTGTCAAAACAATAAAGAACCTTGACCGTATGTTTCTCAGCAATCTTAAGTAGCATTTAGTAACGGTCTCCTCACTGTATCTGCTTTGATATATGTATACATACATATATATACATATATCTTACGGTGAGGAGACCGTTACATCTATGAATGCATAGATATATTCATACGTAGATTAGCATCTCAAGAGCCAAAACTAGGACTATATGCTTTTATGTGTTAAGCCAAGTCTTCTACACATACTTATGTGAGGAAAATGAGACCTTGAAGTTGCAAAATTTTCACCACGACTATTGGGACGCAGGAAATAAAACCCCATATACGAGTTCCAGAACCAACGTAGTGATATTATGATTAGCATTCTAAATCAGTTTCTTTTGTACCTCTTATTCAGAAAAAATGTACCGCAACTCATAAGGAAGAAGAATTACTGTCTTGTTTATATTTTATTGATGTAGAGATACTTTTCTTTTACAGCTGTCTAATAGTGATTTCGTAATGTAACAAAGCTGCTAAGAAGCATTAGCCACTGGGAACCTAGAAGCCTCCTGTTGCATAAGACCTAGGAGGCTTCTCAAGGTTAGGAAAAGTTTCCAGTAGACCGAAACTAAGTTTAATACATTAAATAATAAGTTGAAATTGGTAGAAGAGTTAGAGTTGAAAAACACCTCAAGTATAGGTGATAAGTGACAGAAAAAAGCAATTTATTAGAGAAGAGATGAGATAGTCCGTTAGGAAAATAAGATGACTAAAGAAGTGAAGATAGAAAGGGAAAAGCACTGTCAAACAGAGGAGAGTGTGCTGGTAAAATATAAAAACCTCTCACGTAATCAGTAAAATCTGGGACATGGCAATGACAATTCAAGTGGAATATAGATAAAGAGCATATTATAATGAGAAATCATGGAGTGAGATCAAACCTTCCACAGCACCCTGGCAAAAGAAGAATTTCTTTATCACCAATAATATCAGCATCATCTGTTGCATTGAGTAGGCGTGACAGCGGCTGTATCTCCCAAGTTTGACTATCTGGAATACAAAAACGTGCTTCAAGTATTAAGCAGCAGGCATCAACAAAGCATCTGCTCCAACCTCCAAGGACTTCTGCTGATCTACCCAGCATATACGGTAACTTCTTTGTCCACGTTCCACAGCCAATATGAGCAACCATTATGACCCCAGCTGTAGGATGTCCACTTTCAAATTCAGGAACTTCCTTGGATTTATCGGGAGCAATTTCTTTCCAGTTAGGGCATCCCATAACACCTAGTACAATCCGATCTTCAACTACAAGAGCCAAACCTACCTGAATAATCACAATAATTGCATAGCATGAGATCAACAAAGAAAAAGATCAAGCATAAAATTGAATACATCACATATATAAACATAATTTTCCATCTATGACAAAATTTATATTTTTCTTTCTGAACATACATTGCAACAGAATATATACCCTAACATTGAAAATCTTACACTCTCTATTCCAGGAGATTTGACTTACCTTGATTGATTTCCTATACCACAAGACTCTTTTTAAGATTTTCAAATTAATAACCTCAAGTGAGATAGGATCCTGAATATCACTCATCTGACTTGAAAAAAATAGGACCTCTAAATAAGACGCTATCCCATCCCAACGAGTACAGCAACAATGATAGATACCAACACAAGAATATCAAATGCATTTGCACAGGCATATGTATGAGTTATGGACTTAAATCATGTACATTTACAAACATAAGTGATAATAAGGAATTTGGTGAACTAGATTAACCCTAATCACCAATAATTAATTCACAAAAATAACTCTACTAATATACTATACACTACCATAATACAACAATCTGGCATGCATATTTACAAGTACACCTTTGCATCATGATAATAACAGTATTACCACTTTTTGTGTTTGCAGAATCCACCGAAATAGAATTATCCAAGTCTTTTAGATACAACATATGCCGTTATCAATTTCCTTCACAAATTAAAGGCCCACTCCATGCATGACGATTTGTAGTTTTCTAGACCTAAACTAATCTACCTTAGAAATTCTACATTCATTATTAGATAGAAACTCAACTCTTAATATTGGAAATATAATGATGTTGCCATGCACACAGCGGATACATATATGTCTTGATGCAGGGTATCTTTATCTGATATGTATAAAATTTATCAACTGCTCACTTCACAATTGTTTCAAGCCAATATTACAAATCCAAAGAAATGATAGTGAAGAACAATTAATTATGGAGCATACCACATAAAGGGCCTCACATCCTTTAAGAAATCCTTTGGTGCCATCGATTGGATCCAGAATCTGTATTGTGCATACACCAAGATAGTGAAAAACAAAAAGTAGAAAAGAGAAAAATTTTCTCCTCTGCTCCAGTTATGTACCCAAAAAAAATTTGAGAAAATTACTCAAAGTTTGTGGAGATCAGGTTACCAAACAAAAGAAACAAAATATTTTTTTTGTTTTATATTCAAGATCATATTGAGACTTACCCAATATGTTGCAGGCTTAGTTCCATAAATTATAGCTTTCTTCCCTCCTCTGTCAATTGCTTCCAGCACATCAGCATGTGTTAATGTTTTATCACTGGAGCTTGCTTTATTGGTCACAACACTTACCACCGAATCAACAAGATTATTTGTACGCAGAAAGCCAGAATCCTCTTCGGCCACCAGGGGAATAGTAGGGAACAGTTTACTTAGCTCTGTCAAGAAAAGCACAAACTACAGTCGGTTCCTAGAAACAGTCCACAATACACCATAGAACAAGAATCATGTTTAGGTTGAGTAAGATCAATTCCAATATATTAAAGCTTGTTAAACAAAGCAATATTCGAGTCTCGTAACTCGATTTTCCTTCCAAATATAAACTGAGATATTTGTGCGCAAATAATCATTAACCATTTCGCAGTTTTAAAAGTTAAACACTTGATAGTAACAACAAGATTTAGATAAGTTCACGAGGTGAATCACCACTTTCCACAAAAGACAACATTAAAAATCTATTTGTACGGGTTCCAGCCAGAAATTTAATCTCGTTAGGGAAGAAAACCAACTTGAATCTTCACTATGCAACAAAATAAACCTTAAAAAACAGAAGTAAAGGACGTAGTGATTTAGTAATTACCCAAGCTGACTAGAGCTTGCACGCCGAAGTCGGCAACAGTGACAGGCGTATTATCATTCTTTTCTAGAATCCTTGCTTCATTTGACAATAACGACTTTTTCACCTAGAATTCGCCGCAAAAATCACTTGGTGATTTTAATGAGGACCATAATCAAGCCGTTTCTATCTTGTTCCCCGAAAATAAATTTTCAAACAGTTTTGAAAGAGAAAGTGTAGAACTTAATTACTTCGACACAAAGAGAACAAGCCTTCTGGACCACATTGACCGCAGCTTCGAGCTCTCTGTGATACATCGCCTTCTCAATGGGAAAAGGAAGACTACTCGACCTGCAGCTCATAATTATCAAAAAAGACAATCAAGAATTGAATAGAATTTTTCATTTTTAATCATTCATAAATTTCGGAAAGTGGGAAGGTTTACATTCGAGCAGAGAGACCTTACAGGGAAGCTGCTGAGAGGCCTAGGGGGAGGCGTGCGGCGACGAAGGAAGCGAACGGCGGAGAAGTGGAGAAGGTCCATGGTGGTTGATGAGTGGTTGGCTGTTGGGTTTGGTTTTGTGTCGGGAAGATCAAATGCCAACGGCCAACCTCTTTCTCTGGGTTTGGAATTGGACACTGAACTGAAATACCAGGAGATGCGACTAGTCAAGGGGACGTTAATAATGTAACCCATTAAGCAGCGAACGAATTCAATTTAATAGGAGGTTTTATAAATTCAATTAAGATGTTTGTATATACATCCTTTGCTTTCTTGCATACTTCTGTTTTTCTTTCTTTCAATTTTTGTTTTCTTTACCATGTTTATGTTTATGGTATTGTATCAAGTTTTTGTTTTATTCAAATGTGATAAATTGCTCTCCTTCTTGACTTATATGTCCTATTTATGTGTTGCATTTAAAATATAGCTTAATAATCTTCAAAACATTAAAGAATTTTTTCTTAAATTGTTAAATTGTGAAGATGATGTTTAACATTTAATTAAACAATCTACTCAATGGATTGACAATAAAACTAAACTGTATGGATTAAAGAAGCTTGCAGGTACTACTCTTGTCTTTAAGAACCTTACCGAGTGTTTGGTTGAGATGAATAACTATTTTATTCCTCGTCTATTCTTAGTAACAAGTTGTTATTTTGTTTAATTGAAAAAATTATACGAAATAGATAATTTTAAGGTTTAGTTATTCTTGAATTTGTAGAATATCTAAAAATACTCCTTCCCCTATTTTTAACTACTCCAGTGGTGAGTAATAAAAAAAATAAAAGTAATAAAATTAATAATAATAACAAAAGTAATAGTAATTAAATTAATAATAATAAATAAATTACTATTATAATGATAAATTAATAATAACTATAATAAGAAGAAAATTAATAATAACAATAATAATAAGAAGAAGAAGAAGAGGAAGAAAATTAATAATAATAATAATAAGAGAAAATTAAATTTTGGTCTTTTTCTTAGTTATTCTTTTGTTATCTCAAATTTATATTTTCAAATCAAACATTAGCATACATCATCATTAAAAATTCTTAGGAGTAAACCAAATTAAATAATACGCATTCTATTTCATTCCTCATATATTTTATTCATAAGAATAACTATTTCATTTCTTATCTATTCCAGTAGATGAACCAAATACCCTCTTAGCATGGGATTTACAAGTACACATACTTGAGCTTATCGTTTATAGGCTCCTCCATCTTAATTAATTATTCAACTTTGTCTAGCTGTTAAGATAAATTTGTAACCTTAAAATATGAAAATCTAAATTTTCTTATTTTAAAAAATGGGAGAATCATTATTTTTTTTTCTCTCACTCTATCTAAACCTGAAAATCTCTCATTCTCTCTACTAAAACCATCCACCACTATTGTGAACCTCACCAAGATTTAGAATCCTATTAAATTTAGAAATTTCCATAAATAAACTAAATAAATTTATTTTAGGAAATTAAAAAATATATATTAAATGATCACGAAAAGAGTTGCAAACCATAAGCCAATATAACAAGCCATGAGACAACTAGAATGAAAAATAAACATCAAGTGGAACCTTAACAGAGAGGGTGTCATTAAGCGTTAGTATGGAATCAATTAAACTAATGTTGAACAATAAGCAACATATATACAAGAACTCCTATAAGCAACCATTACATAGTAATTTAATGTTCATCAAGCTTATTAATGATGAGTTCCCTTGAGTTTCTTCATTGCTAGTAGAAAGTTAGGAGATCTTTTTCCTCATTCCCTGTTGGTTTAGGTTTATAAGGTACCATTATGGTTCAGTAAGATTTAGTAAATCAGTAACAACCTATGTTAGTCGAATGTTATCCATCTAAACACAAGTATTGGTAAGCTCTTAGAGAGTTGTCCCATCTAGATAGTGGTGTCTTAAAGGTCTGAGTTAGGATTGTATAAGGGCATAATGGATCTTAGTTGTCAAGTCCTCTTAAGTTATAAGTCCTTTGGTTCTCCATAATGATGTCACTTGCTTTAGCTTGATCTAGAATAAATTGTCTCAATCTTTGCGTATCTAGTATTAGATGAAAACGTCCTAAGGAGCTCCAATTTTTGTACTATAACTAATTAAGTCTACTTATAATATCCTTTATCAATAGATTGATCTTTCCCTTAAATACTCGGATTTGACTTAGAGTCTGAGATATGGTGCTATTCTACTTTACTTTTCTAGAAATTGATATTCCTTAAGAAGTGGGTATGCATCCTTTTAGCCAGGAGCATATTGTTCATAGCCTTGATTGAGGTGATACCAAGCCCTCCTTGCTTAGGGTTAGGGGTGCATATTTATACCCATTTGACCTTAGCATCAGTTGATTTATTTGTAGAACCTATCCAAAGGAAGTACCTGAGGATTTTCTCAATTGAGTTAATAAGATTCTTAAGAAGCATTAAATTAGAGCATAAAAAGGCATGGAGAATTTTAAAAATTAAAATAATAAGTTGGAGCCTGCCTTTATAGGTTCGGTGTTTGTTATATTAGATATTAGTTCTCTTATGAATTGAGTCAAACCAGAGTTGGCAATCTCTAAAAGTGAGCTTTTCAATAATTATATGAATCACCAAGTATGTGAGAGGAAGTTGCTTGATTTGTAAGCTTAAGATGCTCGTTATGCTTTCTTTGTTAACAACTATTATAATAAATAAGTGAATTTTGGAAGCGTTGATGGAGAGGCCTGACAGTTAAAGTATATATCTTAAGGATTTCATGAGAAGACCAACTAATGAAGTGTTGGCAACATAAACTATAAGCAAATCATATGAAAATGAGAGGTCGAAATGTTTCATTCTCTTACATATGTGATGGTTAATGAAACTATTATTTTGTTTGATTTTGTGTTTAATTAGTATTATTAGGACTTTAATGCATAATGTGAACAAGTCAAAGGAAAGTGAGTCCCCTTATCTAACTCCTTTAGTCCATTTGAAAACTATTGTGGGCTCTCCATTAATCATGATGATAAATAAGTTTGTAGTTATGTATTGCCTAATCCATCTAATAAAGACTTGAGGAAATCTAAATGCTTTTAAATTATCAGGTAGAAATTTTTAACTTACTGAATTGAAAGCTTTATTGAAATTAGTTCTTGAATAACTCTTGTGTTATGAAGATATTTTATCTTATGGTTTTACCTTCTATGAAAGATAATTAGCTAGGATTAATCAAGGTTTTTAGAGCTAGTTTCATTTTAGATACTAGAGGTTTTAAGATGATCTTATATTTTATCATGAGATAGATCTATAGTGACACAAGGAAGAGGGCTAGAGAACTTTTAGGATTAATATAATAAGACTCTTTTTTTTCGGTTAAACCATTCGGTATCCGACGCTACACGGGCAATCGACTAATCCAGATTCGAGCCGGGTTGGACCACTCTTTTAGTAACATACCTTTATTGAAGAATTCCATAATAGCTGTTATGAATTGGTCTCCAATAAGATTCTAGGTATTATAGCAAAATAATGCATTTAAACCATTAAGACTTAGTGCTTTATAAGGACTGAGGCTTAACAAAGCCTCTTAATGTCTACTATACTGAAAGGTATGCAGAGGGCCTCAACTTACTCAAATTTTATAAATGTCTAAATGAATTATTTGAGTACCTACGTAAAGGAGAAAATAGTTTTAGCTTTACCTAATGATTTTTGGAAATAGTTGAGTGTTATTTCCTTAATCTCCTCATACTTCCAACATAAAATTCTCATCTTATTTTTTTATGGCAAGAATTGCATTATAGTATAAGGAAATATTTCTATCCCCCTCCCCTAGCCATTCAATTATATACTTTTTCTTGAGTTATGAATTAAAATAATATAAAGATTATAAGCAACTATTTAGAGCTTATTTCTCCTAAAGTTTGAGGGAATCACCTATAACTTTGAGATATACTTCACTTTAGATTTTGGAATGTGTATACTTGAGGTTTTGGATTACTTATTTTATGTTTTTGGAATGTTTTCAATTCAGTAACGTGAGTTCCTCACTTCTTATGATTTCCTTGTGCATTTATAAGCTTTAAATCCATGAAATTGAATGAACATTTATTTTGCCACTGCTTTTTCAAAACTAGACAAGTTAATTAGGTAAATATTGAATCTGAAAGAAGAACTCACGATCTATAAAATGGTAAGATTGTGAATTTCAATTGGAGAATGATCTCAGGCTAGGTTATTACTAAAGTTAGAAATACCTAGGGAAAAATATGTCATCCATTTGGTTTTGATTAATGCTCTGTCTAATTTTATTTGAATCAACCTACTACCACTTTGTTTATTAGTCCATATGAAGTGGCTTCTATTGTAGCTAAGGTATAAGGCCCAAATTTGAGTTATGTAGTCCATGAAATCTTGATTTATGTGTTTGAAACTTGTTTTAGAGCCTTCTGAATCCTATGAGAATAAGATAATGTTAAAATCACTAAGGCCCTATTTGGTTAGATGTTAATTAATAGAATGGAATAGAACGGAACGGAACGAAACAATTTATAATGAAATGGAATGTAATATAGTAAAAAGTTATTTGGAAGGGATAGAAGGGTTCATAATGTAATGTAGTGAAATATTATTTGGAAGATGGATGGATGAAATGGAATG
>JANITX010000002.1:59394020-59407090 GCA_027564395.1 Erythroxylum ulei
AATTTATGCGTTAAGAAAATTTATGAGGAAAGAAATTGATGGGTTTTGATGACTTTGAGATTTATGTAGTTTTGTATAGTTCATGATAGTGTAAGTGAATGAGATGATTGAGAAGATTGAATTGGAAGTTGAAAAGCAAGAAGTTGACTCTCTGGAGAGTAGAGTGACCTTACAGTTATCCTTCATCACTGCAGAATTGAAGAACATAAATGTGCATCGCTCAACTTCTTCTATGTATCTTACTGCGCCCAGTTGTGATACTTGTGGGTCCGTAATGCATATATATCTAGTGTTTGTCCTAGTCGGTATGAAGAGGTGTCTGCAGTGTATCAGGGTCGGACTAGTCAAAAATAGGACCCCTACTCCAACACTTATAACGAGGAATGGAAAGCAAATCCTAGGTTTAGCTGGAGGAATGAAGAAGGAAGGGGCCCAAACAGATTTCAACAAGGAGGAGGAACTGGTACTTCCACTAATCAGTTCCCCAACCAACAGCAAGCCCTGACTGTCTCACCAAAGGAGGATACTAACCAACTTCTACATAACATGATGGCTTTAATGAGAAGCAACACGATAAAGATTTGTTTCTATTCATCATGCAATTCCAACGTGGAGGTTGCTTTGAAAGCACTAGAGATGTGGTTAAAATGGGGCAATATACCATTCAAGCATCAAGGAGTACCAATTTTCCAAAGAATAATCAATGCAGTGGATTGTAGACCATTAATGGATTCTCTTCATGGAAGAATTAATCAGCGGATTAATAGGTATTTTAGCTACAAGGGGTAGACTTCAACTAATACAGACAATATTGAGCGATCTCACAAACTATTGGATCAACCATTTATCCTTTACCAAGAGTTTTCTAAAGGAAATAGATAGAAAACTAAGGGAATTCTTATGGAATGGATCTAACCAAGGCAGAAGCAAGGCAAACATTAGTTAGAGAAAAATATGCAAACCTAAAGACCAGAGGGTTGGAAACATATTAAGCAAGAATGATTACGAGAGTCAATCTAGCAAAACAATTGTGGTGGTTGTGCAATAAAAAGGAGGATATATGGGTGAAAATGTATTCATCAAAAGAAACAGTATTTGGATACTAAATCGTAGGTAAGATACGACGAGGATCTTAAGGGAGAGTTTAGGAACAAGAAATTGGATGCAAAACATGGTTTTTCACAAGATTGGGAATGGGGTAAAGCACACTTTTATGGTATGATAATTGGCATTACAAAGGACCCATATACAACATTGAATAGATGTAACAACTGAAGCCGATGATGAATCTTGAAACTAAAGTTAGCAAGCTAATCAGTAATATCCAGTGGATATGGCCCTACTACAATAGTAGAACTGCTAAGATCATAATGGCTAATATGTCAAGCTACCAAGAAAGTGAACAAGACAAAATTAAGTGAAATTGATAGATCAAGGAAATCTAGTACAAAAACTTGCAAAATTATTCTACAAAAGGAACTAAACATAAGGGTTAGGTGGACAAACCTTGTTTGGGACAAGCATATCATTTATGCACACTCTTTCATCCTTTGACTAGAAATGAATGGAGGACTACTCACAAAGGACATTATCAAGTTCCCCATCAATTTTCTGAAAAGTGAACTATGCAATGCTAATTTGGAAAGTCTGGATCATATCATAACCAGATGTAGGAATACTATGAGAATTTGGAGAGAACTACAAGCTATTCTGAACAACGACATATTAGTAGATTCTTGGAATGAGATTATCACTTAGTGAACTTTAAAGTGGGGAACCAAGCCGAGTCATAAAGCACTAAAGATCAACTAGGCTTCAATGGTGTATCACATATAGAAAGAAAGGAACTGCAAAATTTTCAGACAAGAAAGTAGAAGCACAAAGTTATTATATCAAGAAATTATACTCCAATTCAGATTGTCTTTACTAACAAGAGGAATTGTAGCTAGTTTCTCCACCAACATAAAAAAGAGATGTTTATTGGATTAAACTACCTTGACCAAGCTGCTTGCTAGGAATCATAGCTTGTAACCTAGATCTTTTGTACTTTTTATGTTCTATATTATCTTTATTTAATGAAGTCAATTATATTTCGAAAAAATTATTAAATGCTTTAAAAATGTCAGTCAAAATTAATGATAAATTTTAATAGAAGAATTGATTTTAAACTTTTCATAAACAATAAGAAATTAAAAGAACATCAAATTTTGATTAATATATTTTATCCAAACTTTAAATACAAATGTCATAATCTCTTTCTATGAATATAATATTTGAAAAGTGCATTGACATATACTTACAGAGAAGCATTTATTATTAAATACATTTTAAGGTTCACTAGTTTATTTAAATTATTGATTATTAATCTTTAACTACAATGATTTGATTTTTATTAAATTTCAAAGAAAGTAGCTCTATTGTATATATATAGTTCCAAAATAATATTCGCTACATGAGGGTGATGCCACAAAAACAACTTTCAAAAGGCTGTACCAATTAGGCTACCTCTTCAGCCCTTTTTTTATTCCAACTCTTGTCAAAGACAAAAGACAATAATGCTCTTATTTTATTTTTATTTTACTGATATCCAATCTTATTGTTATATTGAATATCATAATAATAGTTGCCATTCTAAGAATGCTTGGATCTGATTGAAATTTCCTTATGTAATGAAATTGGCCTTGACCTTAATAACCGTTGAAAATAGGTAAATTCTCACCTATACATAGAATTGTGAGTAAAGGCATGTAAAAGGACTAATTAAGAGAACTTTATATTATCTCGTAAATAGTTCTAAAGAAATTTGAGGTCGGTTTATACAATCTTGGGAGCTTGACCACCACCCTTGCCCATCTCAAGGCTTCCATTGGCGTAGTCTTCAACTTCAACAAACCTCGACCAGTACCAGTGTGATCTCCACACTCTTCCCATTTCTTCAATTGGGATACCCTTTGTCTCAGGCAAGAAGAAGTAGACAAAGATGGTCATGACCACAACAAAGAAGGCAAAGAAGAGGAAAAGTCCAAACTTCAAGTGGCAAAGCATGTTAAGGAATACTTGAGCAACTGCAAAAGTGAAGATCATATTGACAGAGACGTTGATACTCTGTGCTGCTGACCGAATTTCTAGTGGGAAAATTTCACTGGGGACCAACCAGCCGAGAGGTCCCCATGACCACGCGAATCCAGCGACGTAAATGCAGATGAAAAGCACCACAACTATGGCATACCACTTGGGCAACTCCCCAGGATTCCCATCTAGCCCAAATTTAGCACCAATGCAAGCTGCCACTACAACCTGCAATTATTGCATTTACAAACCATTCATCAGAATATTTTGGCTTCTCACTTCGGGCAATTACCAATAATTTTCACACCCAAAACCAAAATTTGCATCACAAGTCTGCAAAATTACCTGACATATCAGCATTTGAGTGCCACCCTCAAGGAAAAGAGACCTTCTTCCCCACTTATCAACACCGTAGATTGAGACCAAGGTGGAAACAACATTAACAATGCCAGTGATCACAGCAGACATGAGTGAGGCGTCGCTCCCAAAACCGATTGTTTTGAATAAAACTGGGGCATAAAACATAATAACATTGATGCCTGTGAGTTGTTGAAAAAATGGAATCAGCACAGCCATGGTCAAGTGAGGCCTGTACTTCCTCTGCAATAGATTCGTCCACGGGTGTTCCACTTTCTTTGATTCTTCGCTAGCCTTTACAAGGTCATCGAACTCTTCATCAACATCATCCACACCTCGCACCTTCCTCAACTTCTCTCTTGCCTCTTCATGCTGCCCACGTTCGATCATAGAATTTGGGGTGTCGGAGAGGAGCAATGATCCAACTGTTATGATAAGGGCAGGGACCATAGCACCACCCAAACTCAACCTCCAGCCCCATCCGCCTTTAATCTTGGCAAAGAAATAGTTCAGCACGCTGGCTACAAGGATTCCAATTGTTATTGATAATTGGAACCCAATGTTAAGAGCACCCCTATATCTGTATGGAGCCATTTCGGAGAGATAAAGCGGCACAGACTGCAATTTCAAACAAATAAGATAATTTTAACAAAATCAATCACAAAAAATGATGCAATTAAAAAGATGCTTAAAATATTTGATTAGTACAAACACATAATTTAATAAGTTTTTCTATTAGCAACTTGTATTAAAAGCACTAGGCATCGATACAGAATAACTATTGTGGAGAAAGTTCTTACTTTTAACTTTTTTCTGTTAGCGAGTTGTATGAAAAGCACTAAGCATCTAAACACTAAACTATTGTGGAAAATGGTTGCGATTAGACGTCATGAAAGCTAAGTTTGACTTAGTAACAATGGGTTAACAGAAGAGAAGACCCTTGGTTAGTCATATTTAATAAAATATTGGTATAGTCCTCTTTTCCCAGCTTTTCTTTGAAACCAAAAAGAGCTGGGAACTCTACTTCAGACACCCAAAACAGAATCAAGGATTAGCTTAAGACCATCTGGATCAGAAACAACTTTGTAACCAGAACATATCTTTGTCGCCTTCTAAGCGGCAACTTGAAATAACTGTTCTCTTCTTGAATCAAAAGGAACATGAGTACTCTTGATAACAGACCATATCTGGATAAAGTGATTGATCGGAATAAGAAAGGCCACATTTTTTAAAATAGGGTTAGCACATATACAGTACATCTTTTGTTCTTTGCGGACAAAAAGAATCACCAGACATTGTAGCAGACGGATCTCTAGATCCAAACAAAAATTCCAACACAGAAGGCAAGAAGGCAACAGAATCGAGAAAATAAGCAACAGAACATCTAACCTGATTAGCGAAACCAACACCAAAACCGAGCAAAATTCTGCCAAGGATTAGCATCCAGACAGCTTTGGCAAGGCCATTGATAATGGCACCAGAAAAGAAGAGAACTCCTCCAAAGAGCATGGACAGCTTCCTTCCAAACATGCGCGTAACGGTAGAAGCTACAAGCGAAGACATCAGAGCCGCCAAATACAAAGAAGACGTGAAAAGAGTCAGCGTCTCATTATCATATTTACAGTATTGATTGGACGATTTGTGCTCTTCTTGCTTCCTGTATACGGATGGGAAGAACTTCTTCAGAAATGAAGGCATGGTCGTAACCCCACCTACCAGCAGAACAACAGCATTAATTCCATAATGTAATAACATTCTCTCGGAAAGAGAAATGACTAAACAAACAAACACAAGCAGGCAGTTTCAAAAACATCCATAACATTCTTCTAATCAAATTATAACATCATAAATGATCTAAAAAAGCCTTACCGGAAATCCCAATATCATAGCCAAAGATCAGACCACCCATTGCAGCAACGATACATGTTACCAACACAAATGGGGTGAGGTTTCCAGGATACTCCCTCCCAGTACCTTGGCCAATTCCTACTACTGCAGGCATCTTCAAGCAACTCTGACTAGAACTAAGTAGAACTCAGACAAAAGAGAACCAAAGAGGCTGAGACACAAATCTAATATAAAATGCAATTTAAACTTAGACAAGGAGACCTCAAAAGTTGCTAATGTAAAAGACTGGAAAAGAAAGAGATATAGGCTGTGTATATATAGACATATACGCACAGCCTGAAAGTGAAATGTCGAGCTGTCAAATTAACAAATATGGAAATTCAAATTATTTTCCTTTTCAATGAACCGTTTACTTATTTGAAGATAATTATACAGAACCTATTTAAGTATCTTCCTTAGATGTTACTCCTTTACAGCTATCCACCGTTGGATTGGACGGTCCATTTTTGTGATGGTGGGAACGATGTAAGCAAACTTGCCGTTATTATTTGAAACAAAAAAATCGCTTTTAATTTCCGAATTTAGAAAGTAATTATGGGATGAATTTACACGTCAGATTACAGTCATCCTGCTTAGTCAAACACTACTATTTTGCCTCATCCAATCTAATTAATTAACCTTACCAAGGCTATGGATAATGTCGTGCGGGTACTTGGAGCATACTCATTCACATGCATCCACTTTACAGCGAAGTTTGTACCATGTGACACCAAATTACTAATTAATTCTTTTTCCTTTGATAACTGGTCATATTATCTGAATGATTAAGGAATGGGAATTTAAGTGATTAAGCAGATGATTGGAAAAATGTGTGACATTTATTATTTGATCGCAGGAAATAGTAATACTCCCAAGTCCCACCACAAGAGAACAAACAAGGAAGCACTTTATGAAATAACCACGCCCATAAGTTGCTTGTTTGAGGGAGCGTTGCCCTAGGGTACGAAAACGGTCGATGAGAAACGGAAGATTTGCTAAAGAAAAAGGAGTTTTATTTATTTTAGAAAATATTTTCATTATTTTAATTTGTTTTATAAATTTTTATATTTTATAAGTAAATGTTGGATTTTGAAAATTGAACCTCCTGTCTGGAGACTAATCAAAATCCGCAGTGGCGGTGCTCCTTTTTTCAGTGGAATCGACACCCAGCTGTATTTGTAGACAATCGAAACCAAAAACTAAAATTAATAACAAACATAAATGTCAAGCTTGTCGTTTCATGCCAAAGTCATTGAGATATCTAAAGCAAAAACATCAACGAGTATTCGTTAACAAGAAATTTATAATTCTTTTCTTGTCATTGACAATGACAACCGCAATTGGGAGTAGCAAACTTATTATTGAATGGTGAAGGTTGTTGTATTCAGTATTAAGTAAGTTAATTATACTGATGTATCTAAAGTTCTTGGCGACTTCTCTTCTAGTCGGTTTTCAGATAAGAGGTCAGAATCATTAATGTAAACAAAAAAAGAAAGAAATGTGAAAGTGAAGTTGTGACCGTCCAAAACCATCCGAGTCATGGAGTCCAACCCCATTCTATCTTTGGCCAACCCGAACCCATGATAAAGGACCCCGGATGGGCAGTGTGTGGTAAATTTTGGATATAAAGGGCCATACATCCCATTCCCACTTGCGTATTAGGCAGAGCGATAGCCAAGTTTCTATTCTGAAACTGGTTTATGATATTGCATAAGAATGCCTATTGGTTTGGGATTCAACAACGGTTGGCTTGACTAAGCGCCACATGATCGCCTTTTGTACGTTGTTACACGCAAAAGTGTGAAAACAAAACAAAAGGCAAGAAAGGAATAAGAAAGGGAGCTCATGGCTTGACCTGAAGCACGGTCAATGCAGACAGAAACCTCCCAAGTGGGATCGGAGGCTGTTGATCCCACCCATCATTTTCTAGGCCTCTGTGTGGCCTTAGAATAGTTGGAGTGGGTCCTCACATGATACTGCTGTGTTTAGACTAATGCAGTTGGAAAAGTAGTTTTTGAGTGAATTTAGTGTCTCACTTTGGATAAATTTTACGCAACGCTGCCGCGGTCCGTATGTCAGACAATTGCATGCTTTTCGGTTTTTACTTGGTACCGTCACACCCACGTATCCATAAACATTCTCTGTATGTATGTCTCTGTTCGTTTACTTACACCCAACAAAAGGTTAACTTGGGTACATTCTAAATTTGCAGTTGATACATCTCTCTAAACTGGCCTAAAAGATGCTCTTCGCTGAATAGCCAAGTTGATTTTGTGGTTGAATTGGTTTGTGCTCAACTTTCTATCAAGGTTTGGAACTTATTAAGCTCTTAACATGCACTTTTCTATTGACACGCTGTTTCTTTAATTAATTTTTTTAAAGATCCTCTTTTAATTGTAAAGGGCATATAATTGTATTCATTTTGTAAATCTTATTATAATTCTTCTTTAGATGAAACTGCATGTGCAATAAATATATTTGACTTGAAATCAAGTTACAGGCATCGATCACAGGATTTCGAGGAGAAACCTGACGCGATCTTAAGATGGGAGGCGGCGGTGATTTATAGCGGAGCCGGTAAATGAAGCGGTGGGTATGTATGTGATCGTAATTAAATGTATTCATGTGTAACATCTCAAATTTATGGATAAGATCAACTGCCAATGGAAGGGTCTTTAAATGGTGACTTGATCCTACTTTACCCCAAAAGTCTCCAACACTTAATTTCATACCACTTTATGTTCTATTGCTGGTCCTCGAAGCATTCCCATTTATTGGATAGAGAGTTGGTGATGGTCTCTTGACTCTATACCATAAACCCAATCCGAGTAAAGCAAATTCAATCTCATTTCTACTTAATGTAGTATACCTAGATAATGGTGCAGCAACGTATACTTATGTTTCTATGTCTCATTAAATACAAATTAGCTAAACATAAAATTACAACCTAACAGCTGGCTCGTCGATGAGGACTACAAATAGGATAAGATAAAAAGAGATGCATAGAAGTCAACCAATGTGCGTGTACGTTATATAAGAGTCGACTTGACTCTCAATTTGTCCCCATTTTCCTTCGGCTTAAACCATGGCTAGAATCAGGAGGGCAGGCATGGACCTACAACGAAGCACGTACCTGGCAAGTTTGTGTTTAGGGAGAATGCTTAATTAAATAATGCCTTGTTAATTTAAAGAAGAAGTTGACTCTTATAATGGTTTCATCGTTTAGAGACAGATCACACTATCAACACTTAGGCATCTGAAGAGGAGTTGAACAGTAGGTGAATTTTCCTGTTTTGCCTCTCATATCATAAAATTGACTATATTTTTCGTGGGAAAGTAATTGGTGATTTTTTTCAATATTTTAAAAATTGACTATAATCGTTTGATTTTGTAGTGAAAACTTTAAACTAATCAAAATTTTAATTTAGTTTTCAATTTTTCGTTCGATTTAGCTTAATAATTTTTGTTGTTAAAAATTGATTGATTGATTAATTAATTAGTTTTGGTAAACTAATTATTCTTTATAAACTAAAATAAATCTACAAATTTTTATTTAGTAATTTTATTTTTAATTAAACTTTAAACTTTTTTATAGATGAGAATAGTCTTTTCAGTCATTTTTAAAATTTTTTAATTTTATTCAATCTTTAACTGATTTTTTAATGGTCTAATTCCAGTTGAACCTTCAAATCTTAAAACTCTTATATTGATTAACTATTTAACGAGATAGCAAAAATAGGTATTAATTTAAAAAATACTTTACAAGAAATACCTGAAATAAAATATCCAATTAAATTACTAGATATATCTATTCCTATAGCCCGATATTAGCTTCAAAACTTTAACCTCCTCAGACATTCTCAGTTGTCACGGTTGTTAATTAGAGATTGTTGATGACGAACTTTTCGACGCAAGCTTCTTCTCACATTAAAAAGGCGCGTTTCTTAATGAAAAGACACTGCAAATTTTTTCCCGTTGAAAATTACGAAGTTCAAATTGTTGATGCTATTTACAGTTGTTATCATGGCAAGCATGTTGCTGAAGAGTTGTCATATTGTAGGCCAATGAAAATATTAAAATAGAACACCACATCTTCATCTGCTTTTGGTTTCATTGAAATACGCAAGAATGAAGGAAAGATTCTTACTTAAATCGATGAACACTTGGAAATTAAGTACACAGACACATAATTCATGCTAGCTTTTCTACTTAATTTAATTATTTCCCAATTTGGATTATTCTCTAAGGATTTAGCCATCATTAAGCATACTAATTAATTAGTTATATCCAACTTGACATCAAAGTAACAAATTTTTAATCCATCTTCAAATTGTTTTATCGTGACAGCTAGCTTTCATTTACAATTCATTACTATCATACTAGAAAAGAAATCGATCATTAAAACAAAGTAATGAGCTAGGTTGTCTTACCCTACTTGGATATATTTGAAATTTAAAAGAACATGCAAACGAGTGGCACTAATGTAATGTTTCCACCTAATTTGTTTAATCTAAATGATAGATCAGAGCCCTTAGATCTATTACATGTTAAGCCGTAGCAATTAATAAACAACAATTATATAACAAAATGGGAACTATCTGATTTGGAAACTTATAAACGATAAGGAAATCGATTCTACGGTCTGCATTTTGGTGGCAACCATATTGTTGGTGAAGAGAAAGAATCAACTATAAAGGAAAATACCAGTATTTTGGACAAATTTATGGTTAAGTCTTAGTTTTTGGGAATAGGAGCTTTCCACTGTTTGAAGAGCAAAGGTTTTAGGGGGGCCAAAAGAGAAATGCTTGGCGTCTACAACTTTAATGGCCATCTGGACCTCTTTTCACCACAAGCACGAGGATAGCAATTGGCGTGTTAAGATTCATAAAATCGTGTGCATGTAATATTGATAAATAGATCACACAGCTTAAATCAACGACTACAACAACTCCATAACGAGATTACAAAGTCTGGGGTATTGAAACGCTCGACATTGACCGCTATATACTACCAAACTATTCACCATCTCAATGAGGAGGAGGCCCATGTAGCCATTAATACCGTTGTATGAACCACAAAACTTTCATCGATCCTGCTTATTGGGGATATTTAATGCCCTCAATTTGACCAATTAGTCCTTGTTCACTTGATCAAGGGAGTGACTACATCAGTTGTTAATCTGAGTTCATCCTTCCCAAGCCACCATTGTTTCTCTTTTACTACTCCAAGTTGCTTTCGATATTACTGATGCCAAGGTAAAGGCAAGAGGCAAGTTGCTAGCCGGACAAATTGTCAAAACCTTATCACTGCTAAACAAAGAGGGTAAATCTTAAAGTTCATGGATCCAGCAAAGGGAGAAAGAGAAATTAATATGATTTACCCGAAGTAAAGAAGAAACAAAATACTATATAGATAAGTCCGAGGAAGAAAGTTGGACCGGCCAGGTACGACGACTTTTTCGAAACATGGAAAAGCTGGCCCGGTTAATTAAATAAGGGGAATAGTCGCAGCTCAGACACACAACACACAACACACAGGCTAGTGGTCCAATTAATAAGTTACATGTATAGCTGTGCACTAGAATAACATTGTTACCTAGAAAACAGCGCCTCTGAAAACTTTGTACATCAATTTTTTTACGTTAATAGTTCCATATATATATATATAAGAGCTATTAAAAATTGAAGTCAATTTCGATTCCTCAGCTTCACCCTTATCAGATTACCTGAGCTCTGTGTAGTGGACTCGAAAGAAAAAGAGCAGCTTGAGTTCATTGGAAATGGTAGTGGAACAAAGATGTGTTAACCAAAGACTTGAATGATATAATTGACAGACAAGGTTCTATCGTATTCACTCACCGAAGTTTCACATGATTTGGCATTGATGGGTCCTCCGATAATTATATTCAAGCATATCAGGTCCCTCCAATGAGATTAATATTACCGGATTTTTAAGTTGTATCAACATCAACGATCCTTTGATGGGCACTTTTTAAGATTTCTATCACATTATAGGCACCAAGGTCCGAACTTTTTCTCCTTTCTTTGTTCCCCTTTTCATGAGAAATTATTACGATACACACAACCCAGCACTGTTATGGATATGTATGTGTAGTTGGCATAAAGTACTGTATCATATGTGAACCAGATAGACTTTGTTATATTGCTTATTGTCCAAGTGTACTCGTCCAACCGTACTAGGTACGTTTGTAAGGTGGTAAGGTTATCTGCACTGTGTGGTCCTTATCTTCAGCTTCATTTTCTGTTAAAAGCTTTTCACATTCTGAAATTTAAAGTACGATTTCATACTTTTCTCTTTCAAAGTATTCAATCAATATTCTTAAAACCTAGAGAAACTGATTATTTTACGTGTATATATGTAATATATGAGATCTATTTTCGAATCTAAAAAGGCATCAGACATTATAGTTTCTAGTAAGCTTTAATATTTCAGGGTCCAGTTTTGACGGGTCAACTTTGCAATTTCAGTGGAATCCGACGAGTGGACCATTAATCTGCTTCCCAATTATATGGTTGGTACAATGTCAGATATTCCTATCAAGTTTTTATTCGGACATAAAAGAGTCAGTCAATGCTTTTCAAGTCTATGCACGCAGAATGATTTTCTATTATAATTTTGGTTTACCGAAAGAGTACAGAAAATATCTCGAGTATCGTTAGCTGCTAAAAGGCTATTAGCGAGCGTGTATACGACAAATGTAGTTGTATTGGGTAATGAAAGATTCTTTGTAAAAATTTGGAAAGTACGTTGGTTTACAAGATACTTTTTTAAAGATTTTCCGCGATCTCTTTTTGTACTAAATATTCATTAATTGCTATCATGTATTCTTTTTTTTTTTCCCTGACGACGGTAATTGAAAACGTAATAATAAATTAATAACCAACCAAGTGACACTTTTCAAAACTTTAAGAATTTGCAAGTTGTAAGAAATATGATCTCGATGATTATATTGTGGTCCAGCTCCATTTTGGACATGTTTGCTTGATCAATTCTATTAAATTAAGGCTCCATAAGTATTAACTATCTTCATGAATCCAAAGAAACAAAATTTGAGCAGATTTGAGACAAAAATTGATGATTGAAAACTATTTCTAAAGCACGTGCCTATGGCAATGGTAGATGGTTAGGACGGTCGTGCTAGGCACAGACTCAGGCCCAGGCGCATACGGCCCATTCATGGATGGTGACCTCCTATGCTTAAGCAAAGACCTAAACCTAGCAGGTATTTTTTCATATATAAGGCACTACCTCATTAAAAGACGGGTACGATTTCCAAGAACCCTAGTATTATTTATTCACTAGCCGCCAAAATTCTCACAAAAGACTAACTTGAGCATCGGAGGGGCCTACCGGCAGTCAACCCCTAATGTGTCTTATTGTTTTGCAGGTATTTCTGTGCCAAAGTCAACCAATCCCATGGATCCTAGCAGCAGTGCCCAGTCCCATCAAAATCAGACAGAACCAGTTGGCGCCCACCGTGGGGCCGGACAGCAAGGCACCACGTCCAGAAATACTCAGATCAGTCAGGCGGCGGTAGCAAATCCTGATGTAGCCGCTGTTGCGGCACTGGCACTACAACGAATAGGCTTGCAACTACCCACCGCCCTTCCATCTCCGCCTCCTGATCACCAAACGCACCCTCTGCCCATCATCCAAAATCCTAGCGTAAACGAGTTACCCTCTCAACACTCTCATCAACATGATCAACCGCAACAATCCCAAAACCAAGACCAAGA
>JANITX010000002.1:59407190-59417302 GCA_027564395.1 Erythroxylum ulei
CGAAGAAGGAGAGGATAGCGCAGCGAGGATTTAAAGCTGTAGCGAAGGAGTCGGTAATACTCCTGATCTTGTTTATGATTTATTATCCTTATACCATATCATGTATGGATTGACATGTTGATTTGGATTTGTTGTTTCCGCTGCAAGTAATGATTTGTTAAAAGTTTTGAAATCAACCGTTTTTCCAAACAAAGCATGTTTTCTTTTTTCGATCCAACACTCTCATGTTAACATCAAAGTTTATGAGACATTAGTCAACTTAAACTGTCAATACATTTTGTTATCCATAAGATTTTGACATATCTTTAAAACTTTAGCACCAAATCCTCAACAAGGATTATAACAAATTTGCATAATGGGCATATAATTTTCTTTTCAAACTTTTGAGAACTCTTCTCAAACATAACCCGTGTCTAAGAAATTTGGTTCACTAACTTAGCATCAACTATACTAAACAAGGCAAGTTTCACTAATAACAAAATAAATGTAAGAAAGTAAGTAATCAATGATATGCCATGACTACCAAATGAGATTAGGACTTTAAATCATACATTTGGTTACTCCCGCTATTTTATTTGAAATAATAGCCCTCACTACTATTTGAAAAGATTACTCTAATCTTTCTAGTGGGCTAAGATCCTATTTAAATATAGTTAATCTTGAGTTTGCTCAATAAACCAACTAGACTTAAATTAGGTAGATAACATCTTTATCAATCACTCATGTGACTCCTAGATCTGTTAGGTGGCAACTTTTGTTAAAATATATCTTATATATTGTTCCTAACCTTGCCTCTAAATTCATATGATCATGAGTTTGCTCATCCAAATCACACAAATTTAGTTAAGTAGAACCCACTATCATAAGATTAAACATGTTCGGGTTAAAGCGGCCTTAAGTTTACTCAATAAGCCTACAATAAATAGAACTCTAGTTTATTCTTATAACAATGGAATGCAACAATCACATTCTCAACGTATACTTAATATTTTAACGAAGGATTTTAATTTCATTTGTCTCATCAAACACAAAATTACATATAAAATATCACACACATAAAACATACAATTTATCATGCATCCAATATATTTATCAACCATATAAATAAAGTATGCAACATATGCACTCATAATCAAATTATATGCATAAAATATCAAGCTTCGTTTGATTCTAGTTATTAATCTTCATAATCTAAAATAATATTTCTAACTCTTTGGAAAAAATCAAATTAGATTAATTTCATTGATTCCTAAATAAATTAAATTCCTATTCGAAATAGAAATTTAATTTGATTTGAAAACAATTTTCAAATCTATTTGAAAACTATTTCCAGTTATCTTGACTCCTTTGATAAAATTTAATTGAAAATAATTTTCAGTAAATTATTCTTCTTACTTATTATAATTTAGAAAAGCTCATTTTTTAAAATTATAAAAGTAACACTTTCTAATCCGATTAAAATATTTCTAATCTAATTAGCAATTACTATTTTTAATCTCATTAGAAGCTACTTTTCCTTAATTAGAAAAATATTTTCTAACATTAAAAGGAAACTACTTTCAAATTTAAATAAAAAACTTTTAAATTTAATTAAGAAAATAAATCAATCTCTAAATAAATAATATAAAGGACTTTCTTTAATAAATTAGAAAACTATTTTAAAAAATATTAAAGAAATCTCATTTTTCTTACTTAATAAATAAAACATTTTTCAGAATTTAATGAAGAAAAATACTTTTTCTAACAAGTCAAGAAACTTATTATTCATAAATAAAGAAACATTTTCTAAATAAATTGAATAACAATTCTCTAAACAAATAAAATCATAAATTAAATTTATCTCAATCAAATTGAAATAAATGAATTTAATTAAGAACCATATTTCTTGATTACTTAAGAAAACAATTTTCTTAATTTTAAGGAGTCTAATTAATTAATCTCAAGCTAATTGAAAATAATCATCTCTAATTTTAGAAACTACTTTTTCTAATTAATTAATTTCAATCTAATTAATTTTAATTTTAGAAACTACTTTTCTAAAATTAATTAGGAATCAATATAATTATTAATCTTAATCAAATTAAGAAAAATAATCATCTTTGAAATTAATTTTTGAATTTTAAAACAATTTTAAAATTATGTTTAGAATTTAATTAAATTAAGAATACATTATTACTAATTTAAATAATTCATTTTTAAGTTTAAGTCATACTTAAATTAGTAACCAAATGAACCCATTCCTAAAACTAGCCAAACACGCCTCTTCTTCTTTGATATAAACCCTAGCTTTTGCCGCCGCCGTCCACAACTACAGCTGCAGTCGTAAGCCTGAACTGTCTGATGGGCAAATAGAATGACGCGAGACGATGGATCTTGTGAGAAATCAATAGGTGTGGACATAGCTTTTTGTGGCACGAGAGTATTTGTTTTCCAGTCCCCATACAGGAACCGTTACTGAGTGCCTCCAAGATCTTGTTGTCTTAGAAACTTTTCGACCATGCTTGACCTAAACCAAACCCATTCCACCATTCTCCATCCACATGCTCCTGTTGCAACCAATACTATCGACACCAACTGATAATATTTCCATAAGTCTTAATCTTTTTTTTAATTATTTTTTAACTTTGTTCACCACACAAGCACGGAGGGAAGTTTTATTCCCAGTCTCGATTGTATCTCACTCATCTTGAAATCGAAATAGAAAACACCCAAAGAACAAACAACAAAGATCATACGGGATAGCATGCAGCATAAACTGTGGTTAGGACGGTCGTGTTGGGCTCAGACTCAGGCTCAGGCGCAGATGGTCCATTCACAGATGGTGACCTCCCATGCTTAAGCGAAGACCTAAACTTAGCAGGTATTTTTTCATATATAAGGTACTACCTCATCAAAAGACGGGTACGATTTTCAAGAACCCTAGTATTCTTTATTCACTAGCCGCCAAAACTCTCACAAAAGACTAACTTGAGCGTCGGAGGGGCTTACCGGCAGTCAACCCCGGTGTGCCTTATTGTTTTGCAGGTATTTCTGTGCCAAAGTCAACCAATCTCATGGATCCTAGCAGCAGTGCCCAGCCTCATCAAAATCAGACAGAACCAGTAGACATAACATTGTGGATGAACGTGTATGCTTCTGTAATTGTGTACGAGTTGAAAGACTATGCTTGAAGACAAACAAGTCCTTGTGGAGTCAAACACACCAATGCTATTGAAGGACACGATTGTGTTTGCTGACCATGTAAGTTTTTTAGGCAAGGAGATAGTTACCACACACAGGCTTGTGGGCAATCATGAGTAGTTTAAAAATTTTATTTATTCAAAATTAAAAGGTTGGATAAAAGATAAAAGTTGCATGAGACAAAAATACATGATAGAGGAAGAGTTTTAATATTTGTACTCAATTTTTTTTGAGAGAGTTAAAAAGAGAGTTTAGTTGTGGTTGTTTTTTGAGGTGTTCTTGACCGAGGTAGCTCAAAAATTTTTACTATTTGTATCTTGCTATTTGATTTAGTGGATTTATTTCGATTTGTCCTATACTTTTTACCTTTATAATGGAGGATTTTTTTACGTTAAATCTTGTGCGCAATTTATCTTTTAATCATCTTTATCGTTTGTGTAGTTTACTGTTGATTGAGTGATCTTATCAATCTTGTGGGTGTTATTGCTTGGAGTCAAACAACTGTTATCAAAGACTTAGGCATAGAGAGTGGTAATAGCTCTATGGTGCAATTGATGTTGATCAACTTCTCAATGTAGAGACTTATGATAGAAGATCTTTTGTATTGCAGGGATCTCTATAATCTCATTAATATGAACAAAAGTATAAAAGATGATTTCTAGTCTAAGTTAGAGAAGATGACAAATAAATAATGGGAAAAGATGAAACAGAAAAACGTTGGAACTATTAGACAATAAATTGATATCAATATATTCAACTACATATCCTAAGAGATGGATCATTTCAAGCTGTGGAATAAATACTGCTCACAACAATGCCTCATTAATTAAAAGGCTTGTGAACCTAAAGTTGAAGGCTAAAAAATAAGTGTCAGAGCATCTTAACGATTTTGAAGATATCATCAGCAAGTTGACCACTATGAAGATCATCTTTAATGATGAGCTACAAGTTTTATCCCTGTTAAGTTCCTTGTCAGATAGTTAGGAATTTGTGGTTATTACTATCAACAACTCCATTTTGGATGTTGTGCTTCTTTTTATGTGATCAAAGAGAGCATGATCAATGAAGAGATTAGGAAGAAGAAGATTGGTGTTGATAACATATAAGCTCTTGTGGTATAAAACATAGGTAGAAGCAATAAAAGAGGTTTAAAAGGGTAAGGCAAGTCTAAAAATAGGTACAAATTTATAGACAACAAAGAGATCAGGATGTGTGACTACTGCACTAAACTTGGTCATATAAAAAAGTTATATTACAAGTAGAAGAGTGACTAGAAAAAACAAGACAACTAGAAAAGGTGAAGACGACAATAACACTACAACAATCACCTCAAGCATAAATGATGAAGTGTCATTGATTTATGTAACTAGTGAGTATCTTCACATTATTCACTCAAATTTCAAGTGGTTTATTGATACAAAGGCTTCTTATCATTCTGTTTCAAAGAGGGAATACTTCACTAGTTATAGGAGTGGTGATTTTAGAAGTGTGAAGATGGGAAATCAGATTGCACTAGTATTGTCAGCATAGGTGACATTTGAGTTCAAACTAATATTGGTTTTATGTTGACTTTGAGAGGAGTACAACACATTTTAGACTTGCACCTCAACTTATTGTCTATAAATGTGCTTAACCAAGAAGGATGTCAGTATACTTTGGGATGGAAAGTGGAAACTGTCTAAAGGATTGTGTTATATTATGTATAAGACACACTTAAAGGTTGTGCTAGAGAACTATACGTCTTTAAGGAGAATACTTCTCTGAATTTGTGGCATTAAAGATTGGGATACGTTAATGAGAAAGAGATCAAATTGCTAGTTGTTAAATAATTTATCACTATGAAAGCCACTCTTTCTCTTAACCGTTGTGTTCATTACATGATTGAAAAACAACGTTGAGTTTCGTTTAATAAAATTTCGACTAAAATGAAGACTAAGTTATAGCTAGTGAACTTCAACATTTGTAGTTTTATTAAGGAGGGGTCCTTGGGAGATAACAAGTATTTTGTTACTTTTATCAATGTTGTTACTCACAAGACTTGGGTCTTCATGCTGAAAACAAAAAGCTAAGTGTTTAAGGTCTTTAGGAAATTTCATGTCATAGTAGAAAAGGAGACAAAGAAAATTTTGAATTGTCTTTGAACTAATAATAAAATCAAGTACACCTATAACTAGTTTAAGGAATATTGTCTGAGACATAGCATAAGACAAGATAGAATAAAGCCTGGTACCCTAGAACATAATATTGTTGTCGAGAGGATTAATAGAACCACTATGGACAAGGTTTAGTACATGCTCTAAATGTCTAATCTACCGAAGTCCTATTGGTGTGAGGCATTCAAAACTATAGTATGTGTGATCAATATAACTCGATAGTCTCTTTAGATCTTGACGTTTCAGAAAGAGTGTGAAAAAGGAATGATCTAACTTATATGCATATGAGAATATTCAGATGCAAAGCTTTCAAGTATATGCCAAAGGAGCAGAGATTGAAGGTAGATTCAAAGACTACTTCTTGTATGTTTATTGGCTATGGGACAAGGACTTTTGGATATAGGCTCTACGACTTCAAAAAGTAAAAGGTTGCAAAAGCAGGGATATAGTCTTCTATGAGTATGAGATTGGTGCATATATCATCAAAGAAGGTGTGACTACTTCCAGTAGTTTTTCTTTCAGTAGTACATATTCTACCCATATTTTAACTTTTGTTGATCAACCTATGAGTGAAGAAGGCAAAGGATATGAGCTGGCACAAGATTAAAATAGTCAAATGTAATTTGACCAACCTACATATTCTACCCCTATTTTAATACATGCTATCAAGTTGAGTAATCCCTTACCTAATTACCTTCAATTTCCTTCTTCAAAGAACTAATCAAATCAACCCTTAAGCAACCAAAGCACTTCCGAAATCTAGATAAATGTAAGATGATCTTAACACTAAGATGATAACAACAAAGAAGGTAGTATAAAGTATCTTTCTTGATGTAGTAACTTACAAGAATTTCAACAGAAAATGATCCCAAAACTCCGAAAGTTGAGAGGAAATGAGAGAGTTTCAGTAGAGAGAATGAGCAAAGAAGGAAGGGTTACAACAGAAATTAGCCAATGCATAAAGTCATGCCATGTGTAAGATGACTCATCTTGCTCTAGGGCCACTTGTTGCATAAAGACACAAGCCATATGTCCTCTCCCTAGCTAGCACACATGTTATTCTATGAATCTGCCAAATGTCACAATTTAATTAGGCCACTTGTCACTCAACCAATGTTGCCAAATGTCAATGTATCAACTATGCCAAATGTCACTAACTCATAGGCTTAGTCATTCCAATTTTCATGCACCAACTTATCTTGCCACTTGACAATTTTCTTAGTCCAAATGTACATTTTAATACCTCAATTCTCTAATGGTATCAATTAATTCCAATTCACTAAGTAGGATCCATTAAATCCAAAATTCAAGTCAAATGCAATTCTCAATCATCTCACAATTTTTAACACTTAACGTATATGTACTTTTACAAACATGTAACATTCCAACTAGGGTACAATTTGGGGCTTTACACACAAGGTGAGCCTTTAGTTGTCGAAAGAGTAATCATCATAATAAGCAACATTGAAAGTAATAGCAAGTACTCTGTGTGTGTGTATGTGTGTGTGTACACGTGCGTGTGTGTGTGTTTTGCTTATTACAACAACCAATAATATTAGAATAAGTGTGCAATATTGTCCTTTAATATAAATCTTTTATTATATAATCAACCATACAAGAAAGTTCTTTGAGGATTAGATGTACTTAAAGTCCTATCAAATAATTTACAACCACACAAGTTTATTTTTGAAGTAGAGCAATAAAGTGTTACTCCTAACTAGTCACATAAAATCTGGCTCCAATAGTCTTAAGAAACACTAATATACAAAAGATGATATTCTTTCTTCCTTTCAAGCTAATAGAATATGATTTATGGGCGTTTATTATTTTTGAAATTTAAGGCATATATTTATTGCATGGAATTGTATACTCTCTTTAAGAAAGAAAGATTAAGCTAATCAAACATCATTTTGATAAAGTAATAATGTAGCTACCATTGTTCCTTTTTTGGTTCCTAATGTTTATTAACTTAGTGCCTTTATATAGCCTTTTGTGACTATTGAAAGATGTTACATAGGCTCATCCTAAATAATTAGACACTTACATTGAAAATTTGACATGTGGAATGGTTACCAGTGGTATGGAGAATCTATATAAGCTTTAATTTGATGCTAAACGTGACATGGTTAGTGTCTTATGGCATACATTAAGAGTTAACGATTCAAATCAGGGGTTTGTAATGGAGGCACTTATTTTTCTGTTGGAATTGATTTCTCTTGAAACATTAATTTAAGTACTCCTCAAGTCCAATTAAGCTTATTTTGATAAGTTCACATTATAATACAGACAAAGACATGCTAACGTTATTAAGCTCGTCTACAACATATTTAGTTCTATAAAGGAACATGGGAAAAGATACACTCGTGTACTTGGTTATGTCTAGATGAAGAAAACAAACATATACATGCTCATATCTTAGATCATTTTTATTTAAAGAAGAATATGTCTTAAAATGAGATCTTATGTTAGGCCATGTTCAAGCTGGTAAATTACGACAACATTGATGCTTAGAGAAAATGCTAAAATGGCTTAAAGAAATTCAAATAGATCATGCCATATTGAGATGGAATAAAATAATTTGGTTCTTTTTTTTAACTTGTTTAGATATTACTCAAGTAGCTATAACCATTAAAACTAAGAATTTGTAGCTTAGTTACAAATTAATATGGTTAGTTAATCTAAGTACTCTTATGACAACAAAAGCATGTTACATCTTATAAATTGCCTTTGCTTGTTTATTTGGAAAATTTTAGTGTGTATATGATAAAGGAGTGGCTACATATATGCCCCAGTCTATATTTCATATGAACTCATATTTGTGTAATCAAAATATATGGAAGTCTTTGACCAAAAAAAAAAGCTATTATCAAGTTGTTCTTCCTCTTCCTCTATTATAGTTTTATAATTTTATTTTAAACATATAAATCAAATAAAAGTTGAAATGGTATAACCTTTAAGAAACTTAATAGCTTTATCAGTGAAAATTGAGAGAGGATAGCAAAATGTTTGCTTCCAAATACATTAAAAAAACAAGAATTGTCTAAATATACTATAACAATGGCTTCAACAAGTTTTTCTAGAACTTATCTTCCTATGTTCAATGGTGAAATCTACAGTATATAGGTTGTTAAGATGACGAATTTGAGAGCCTTTGAACTTTAGGAATCGGTTAAGATAAATGTTGCGCCACCTTAACTCCTACAAAATCTGATAATCAATTGATTGAAGAACTATAGTAAAGAAAAACAAAAAGATATATAGCTTTGATTCCATATATGCTTCATTTTTAGAGGAAATTTTTGCAAGGATCATGACTTATGAGACTGAAAAAGAAGCTTAGGATAAGATTTAAAAGGAGTTTCAAAAGGACGAAGCAACTTCAAATTCTCTACCTTTGGAGGGAGTTTAGGTTGTCAAAGATGTAAGAATATGAATTTATGAAAGAGTTTAGTGAAAAACTCATAAAGATTTTAAATTAATTAAGGCTACTTGAATAAGAGTTAGAAGACAAAAGAAATTTTAGCAAATTCCTTGTAAGTTTCCCTGAGAGATTTGATGCGAAAATCCCAAACTTAGAGGAATCCAAGGATATGTCACAGCTCATAATGATGGAGCTTGTCAATTCTCTTCAAGACTAGGAACAAAAAAGGCTTTATAGGCAAGAAGAAGTTGTTGGAGAAGGCGCATCCAATAAAAAGCTAAGTCTTAGCTAAACTAGCACATACTAAGTAAAAGGAAGGAATAAAGTTGGAATAAGGAAGGAACAAAAATGATAACATTATAATGGATGCAAGGAGGCAAATTTGTACCTTATAAACATTGCAAAAAAGAAACCATAAGACCAAATGTAAGATGTTGAGCATGAAACAATCTTATAAACCTTTAAAAGGTATGTAATATTAAGTAGTAGGAACCAAAATAAGAATGAAATATAGTTGAAATTGATGAATAAGAAGATAAGACATTGTCTACAGCCTTTGCAATGTCTAACTGCAACAATAAAGAGGAATGACTTATAGACTAAGGTTGCATATATCATATCACCCATGATAAATCCATTTTTAAGGCCTATAAAAGATAAGAGTAATGGATCCTGCATCGTTATGAAAAGAAAGGGATCACTTGCTATCAAAACACATTTAGATATCAAATTGATTACTAATGTGTTATTTATACCAAGTTTGGATCAAAATCTTGTTAGTGTGGGTCCATTAGTTGACAAAGGTTATATCATACACTTTTCTAAAGATGGTTGCACAATATTTAATCCAAATATACCTAACAAGTTGAGAGTATGAATAAAAAATAAGTTATTCTATATTTCAAGTTAGATAACGATGCTAATCTATTAGACCATTCAAGTAATAATTTTTTTGGAGATATAACACAATCTAAATTAAGAATTCCATCTAATCCTAATGTTACATGTTTTGGTGTATATTTTGTAGGAAATTTTCGTATTCTATAATATCCAAAGTGATTTAATTCTTCTTATTCAACCGGTTAATAATTAATTACCATTCTTCTTTTCCTCCTTTTTTTTTTTCTGAATGGTTATTTACATAGAAGGTTGGAGCAAAATGTTTACTTATACTGGTGCTATTAATTGTTTGTGTAATAATTCTGAACATTTAGTGATAAATTCTTTAACATCTTGTTGTGTGTATGTGTAGCGCCCCCTTACCGTAGGGTACCACCGGACCACCCGTAGGTCATTCCGATACATATCCTACGATAAGAGAACACTACAGACAAACACCACTAAACTCCACATGGCAT
>JANITX010000002.1:59436033-59450759 GCA_027564395.1 Erythroxylum ulei
AAAGGTCATGGTGGATTGGAAGGAGATGTCCATGCAATTCCAACATGAGGGACGACAGGTCCAACTTGGTGGCAATGTAGGACTTAATATTACATCGAGGAGAGGCAAGGGGAACCACGAAGATGGAGGCTCAACACAGCAAGGGTTGGTCAAAGGGGAGGGCCAAACAGTGGCATAAGCTACAGGGGAGGATGCATATGCGAACTGGAGTCATTTTCCTCACTTCAGCCTTGAGGACAAGGCTGCTCTTCCAGGAGGAGGTAATTTTAGGATCTTTGGGGGGAGAGAGAGAGATTTGTTCTAGAAGAAAGAACAACGGACAGGAGGGCAGTTAGTTATGCTGAGGTGGCAAAGTAGTTAGGGAACCGAATGTACCTGGGGAGGGGAATAATATGTAAGGGGGAGAGAGAAGAGTGGAGGTTGGCAAAAGAAAAGAGTAAGAGAATAGGCAGAGAAAATCAACATTCTCCCTGAGGAGCATTATAGCTCTGGTATAGGAGGTGATCTACGGATTCACCTTGTAGTATCAGTGTCGAACACTGACTACTATCAATAATATACTAATCTATAGCCTATTGAGTTAGAGGTTCCTAACAATGTCCTAATAATTTGCTGCAAAGGCATAGTTTCAATGTCAAATCAGTCTTCAAATTTTAGTCGAAGACTAGTTTCCAGAACTAGGTTCCAAGAACAACAATGTAAAAATGGTTTGTGAAAGTTGTGGCAGCGAGTTGATCAATATATGCATCACGAGGAATCACTAAAGATCTGCATATAGCAAGCCAATGTTCCCTGAAATCTTAAGCTCTTTGTAAGTGTACTATAGGAGTAATGCGGGGATAAAAAAGGACTTCTATCATTGTTGAAGGCTTGCTTGTTGGACATTTGCCATCTTTATCTATTCCTGAATGCATCTTTCTAGCTTTACCATTTCATTAGTGTCTGCTTCTGAACGAGGTGTTTGGTGTCTTTAGCTAGTTTAACACTGCAAAAAGTTTTTGATTTGTTAGTATCTATCATCATTCCGTTGAGGGTGAGCCTTGGAGCAACTGGTAAGGTTATTCCTTTATGACTGAAAGGTCATGCGTTTGAGCCATAGAAATAGCCTCTTTGTAAAATACAAAGGGAAGGCTGTGTACAATTGATGACCCTCCCTAACTCTCGCAAAGCGGGAAGCCTTGTGCACTGAGATAGCCCTATCATCATTTTGTTCTATTTATCATCACAACTTTTTTTTAATTACTTTTGCAGCCTGTTCGTGATCATTTCAATAAGGATGCTAATGCCAAAGAATTGCGGAATCGTGTCTTGGTTTGTACTTTTAACTCTGGTTTGTCAATTTTGCTTGCAAATATAATGGGCACAAAATGCTCGCTAAATTGTGATCTCAAAGAAGGTTTTTTTTTGGCTGTGATGTGGCATTTATAAATGACAGAAAATAAAATCTTAAACAGATGCTTGCATTATTCTCATGTTTTCTTGTTAAATGGATGTTCTTTCTCTTCTGAATTTGCAGAAATACAAAGTAACGAGATGAAGTCGACGATTTGGGACACACATGCTCGTTTAGGTTTGGCTTCTATGTTATCTACTTTTCTCGGGTATTGGATACAATTCCACTCTTCCGAACTTGAGTTGCTTTTTTGGACATTGCAGGTTGTGATTCATGTTACAACGAGATTAATCTTCCATTGAATTTTATTCTGTAGTGATTTTTCCCCTAAATAGACAGGATTAATTTATAAAACTAAAGATTTTGATGGTTTGTTCAAGCATTGTTAACTTTTGCCAAAGATTCTGATGCATGTTATGTAATTTTGTGAAGCCTAGTAACCTAATATAAGAAGTCCCCATATTACAAAAGACAGATTTTCTTTGATCTCTTTAAAGCCTTTTCCCTTTAGCCTGACTTGTCATTTTCCTTTGCTTTTTCTGCCTAACCTCGTGTCTGGGAATGGACCCTCTGGTCTAGCTGACATTTTTTGGACCTTCTTCCTTCTCTCTTGGGAAGTTGGTATGGCAAGCTATTTTTACCGTAGAAATAGAAAGTTTGTATGGTGTTAAAAAGGCAAATGATGGAAGCTGTTCAAATATAGGCTAATTGTCACAATTTGTCGCCAGAATACTAGTCAACACTAGGATTAAGCTATGTCACAAGCTCTCTACGGAAGCCTCTGTATATTGAGATGAGAATATGGCTACAATGAAAAGATTGGAATTTGCAAGAATATGCATAGAAGTAGAAATAGAAAGAAAATTACCAGATATAGTAAAGTAGGTGAAGTTGAATGATCTGGGTAATCTAAAAGAAACAGAAATAGAAATAAGCTATTAATAGAAACCAGCTAAACCACAAGCCCCTTAAAACTTGGAAACTAATGTGATGAGGTTGGAACTGGAGAATATAGTGAACTTGTGAATATTGAATATGATTAGCAAGAGGTAATGATATAGGCAAGCCCAATCTCTGATAATAGAGAAAAAAAGTTTCAAAACTTCAACAGAATCGGTTGAATAAGGAGTTGATAGAGACTCCATTAGAATTTATCAGCATGGCATATTTTAAGAAAAGTAGATGACCTTGATCAAATTCCCACCACTGCTTACGATAATTAACAAGTTCTCTTTGGTCATCCCCTAACCAGACAGTGATACAGGGATCAAATATATGATATCAACACATAATTATACGGATGAATTGTTGGAAGCCCCAGAAAAGACAACAAGTCAGTCTTTTCCGACCAGGTTGTAACCCTAGTAACTTGGAACACTAAAGGATTAGATTGCCCTAAAAACACAATGTACGTAAGGATTATATGCTTTCTAAGAAGCCTATTTTGATCGGTCTAAAGCCAACATGCTCTATAAAAGGTTTATAATTTTTGAACAAGGAATGGGTTATGATTAGCAATCACCTAGCTTATACAATGGCAAAATACTAGTTGCGTATGATCCAAGAAAAAATCATATGTATACTAGCCACTCCACAGACTAGCTACTACATCATCGGATAACCCAACCCAAGTTTGATACTCAACTCCTTTTGGAGATTTTCAATACATTCTTTAATTTCTAAAAAAATATTTATTTGAAAACATAATATTTTAAAAAATTTATGAAAACGAAAGATAGATTTTAAAGTTTAAGTTCATTGGAACTCCTATGGTTTAATATATTATCTATATACTCTGTGATTTTAAAGACTCAAGAAAATGAGATAATCCACATAAATATAAAATAACACCAAGAAAAGAAACTTTTAATTACGTATGGGATTCATTGCAACACTCTAAAAGCGATATTATAAATGGTGCATTTATGTATTATTACCAAAGTATTCTATAAAGTATTAAATTTTTGTTTGAATGCTTGACCCATTAGAAACAACAAACGGTCAAGTAAAGAAACCAGGTTACAGCGGTCCCGAGCCTTGACAAATGGCATGCAATGCAACCAACTTTCCTGGCATTACTATTTTGCGTAACCCACAATAGTTAGGACCTCATGTAAGGGAATGACGCACAGATCATCTTGTCTGGCTGATTTTAACACCGCAAACTGATATCGATTACAACTCTGTCTATCAAATCCTAAACGCCTGAAAATTCTCACTGATTTGTGATGATCATGCCCAAAAGAGAGAAGAGTAGGATTGAGATGCTTAACCATTCATTGATAATCGATCCTTGCCCAAAATAATATAGTTGTTGTCTCGTTATTGATGAAACTGGCATGACAATGGGACAACAGAAGGAGAACGGACAAGCAAATACAGAGAGAAGCTCCATCCATCACAATCTCCATTGTCCAGTTAGTAGATGGACAAAAACTTGATAGATATATTCACGTGTCCTTGGGGTGTTTTATGCCTTTCCCATGTGCACCATCAGGAGTGCTTACCTAAATGATTCTATGATCTGTGTAGGTCTTTCAATCTTTTTTGATAATTACTCTAATAACTTCAATTACATTCTCCTCTATTATTTTATATTTCCAAGTGAAAAGACAATTAACAATGGTTGGATTGGATAGCTCCAGTGGAATATATAACAGCTTTTTGCTCTAGTAGTTACAAATTAAACAGAAAGATGCTTTTGCATGCTCCTAAAAACAAAAAGATACACTCATTTTTCCTGATTATGGAACAAAGTGAAGAAAGCTTTGAATCACTTGTGTAAAATATACAAAAAGAGAAGCTAGAAGGGGAAAAGGCTACATTTAAGAATGCCAGATTCCACTCAGCAAGCTACGGAATCTGTTTGTTGATAGCTTTCTGACAAGCCTTTTAGCTTCTGAAACTTCAGCTTCTGCAAGTTTTTCTATGTTTTTGAGATACCCAGAACTGACTATCTTTCTTCTTCCACTATTAGAACTTGTTAATGACATCAGTATAGATATTAAGAACCTTTTGTTACCTGAATTCGCTCCTTCCTGGTCAAACAATTGAAGAAGAGATCCAATGTGTTGATCATCTTGCACGAATTTTTTCCTGTTTTTAGGCATCAAAACCATACGAGAGAGTGCCTCAGCAGCCGTTTCTCTAACTTCATTTGATTTTGCATCAAGAAATCTAACAAACTCAGCCATGAAACCAACTTCTCCCATTGCTTTCTTTGCCTCCTCTGATGTGCCAGATAACCTAGAAGCCACCTTTAATGCCATTTCTTGAAGAGAAACATCTCCATTTCGAAGATAGAAAAGCAGTTGATCCATGAAGCCGTAGTTCAGCAATATACCAACACAACTCGTAGAAGGGAAACATATATTCTCGATTGCCCTTAATGCTATCTCTCTAGATTTAGAAGTGGATGGATTTCTAGGATTCAGCAGTTGTACTAATGCACTGATTCCACCTTCTCTAATGACTAATCGCCTCACGGATTCATCTCCACACGCAATGATTTGAAGTAATTCAATTGAACTTATCTGAACAGACTCATCTTTCGATTTTGCAAGCTTGACAAGTGTGGATACTGTACCTTCCTCTATCATATATCTCTTGATTTCTTCAACAACAACAAGATTCCTCAGTACCCCACAAGCAGGACCAACAAGTTCTCCTCGAGAATCACTAGAATTACATATTCTTAGGAGAGCTGTGACACCACCATGAGCTGAAACTGACCAAGCATTATCAGAATTCTCAGTCAACTTCTTCAAACCCTTAACAACACCTTCCTTACCCAGTTCAGTGCCACTCTCCAAAATACGAATCAAAGGGCCTACAACCCCAGCTCCAATCAAAACAGACTTACAAGGATCAAACCCAGAAATTACTGCCACTACCTTGGCAGCCTGTTCCTGGATTTCCTTTTCCACATAATCAAGAAGAGTAACCAACAAATTTACAATTTCACCAACTTCAACAACTACTTTGACATAATTCTCGTCAGAGGTAACAATCTCAACCAAATTAACCAAAGCTTGTCGCTTCATTTCAGAGTCGCCAATCTTCATTCTCGTTAATATATCCCTAATGTAAAATCTCATATCATCTTTGCAAGCATTGGCTCCAGGCTTAGACACAACAATAGCAAATCCATGAGTCAAAATACCTGCAGTACATATCCCAGATAAATTCTTCACAAGTCGGTCAATTTTTGCAGCCATAACATCCAAGTCACTCTGCATCAACAGCTTGCCATTGTACGAAAGATCCACGCATCTTCGAGCGAGATCAGAGCAGTCGTTGGAAGAGACTATTATGGCAGATGTCAAGCCAGAGAGTTTTGGATTTTGGCAGGAATTGCAGTTTTCTATGGCAATTAGGCCAGAGTTTAGCTCCTCCAACTTGCTTCTGATCAGTTTCCATTTTGCTGGAAAAGCTCTAATTGCATAAGAGTATGATAGCAAAGAAGAAATGGCCTCAATAGCTTGCGTCAGATTGGATTTTGATGAAGTTTCTGTCAAGTTCTGGTCTTGCTCTGGAACTGCTCGTCCCATTCTTTTTGCCGTTTACCACTGATATTGAAACAAACCATGCAGTATCTAGCAACAAGAAACGAATCTAAAGCTCTGATATTTTCTATAGAGAGAAACAAAGAAGGTGACTAGCTACATAATATTTCTAACATCTTTGCTGCTTTCTTTCTGACTTCTGGTATGAAGCTTGTTACAGAGTGGGAAGAGAGAGTTGTGAATCAATTAAATGTTTCTACGAGATTACACAAATGGCCTCAACACGTCGTGCTCTTCTTCGTCATTCTAAAGGGCAGAGATAGTTATTATAGCCTTTTAGAAGCTGGAGAACTTGGAAGCATGCCGAGAAATGGGGACAGTTGAGGAGCAAGTGGGCTTCGTTAAGACAAGAGAAGGCTGTCTGTTGTGATAACTCTACTGTTTAATGAAATATCTTTTGACTTTTTCTTCTTAAAATATGTCGTTTCAACCTTAAAAACAGGTTAGGCATTAAAATATAACCTTCTTTTTTATCTTAAGGTGTTTATATCTCATTTTAAGTATTTTATTTGTGTATTTATAGTTATAATTATTGATTTGGACGCCCATTTCCATTAGCTGGAAAGAAAAAAGAGAGTAGCTTCAGTCGCCTGAGAAAGGAGATGGGTACACATGAGTCAAGACCAAAGTCCCACCCCACCATGTGAAGCCCTTTTCTCTTAAAGGTAAAATGAACTAAGTGAATAAGACTGCAACAAGTTCTTGACAAGCCATGCTCACTCATGAGCTTAGAAGTTAGATACAAAAGCTAGGTAAGCTGAACGCAAAGCTACATTTAGGCAGGCCAATGCAGACAATTGTTAAACAAAGCTTGCATTATAAGCTCATTTCAAAATTCCTATTCACATTCAAGCTTCTAGGTGTGGCAAATCTCCTCAGAATAATTTGTCACTACTAAATTCTATTTTATAGGTTCATTATTTCCCATAATTCAATTATATCCCTGCTTCAAGTGATTGGATATCATTGACTATGAGTCGTTCCATTGTTCAATTGAAAAAAACTTAAGCATGTGATTGCTAGGTCTCTTCTTGTCTTGAAATATTCTTTGGTTCCTTTCCTTCTAAATGAAATAAATGGTGCTTTCAAATGCTAATTTGTATACTAAGATATCCTTTGTTCATGGCTTAGCTATTTTATAATATTATTCCATTCATCACTTATAACTACCAACTTGTAAAGCTTCTGATCCATGTTCTATATGTTAGAAGTGAAAGTGCATTAGAAGAACAAGTGGTTTAGCGTTTCATGTTGTTGTTTGCACAACTTGCAGTATTGTAGGATATTGTTTCCTACTAATATTTATCTAAGGTTGACAGTTTTTACCTCACTAGCATCTATAAGATGAAAGAGCCCTGAGAGAGAGCTTACTTGAACCAATTCATTCTTTATGCTTGGTTCCTCAAAAGCTCCTTGCAAAATTTAGTTGTAAAAAAACTAAAGCAGTGTTTATTCAGATTAATATGCCTTCTTTTCTTTCATTTGGGCTATATTAAAAAACAATAGCCGTGATGATAAATAGAGTATTGATTTTGATTACTTTTTACTTATTTAACCTTAGTATTCTCTAGTAAGTAGTTCCTCAAGTTTGAAATCTCGTTCATTCGGTGTAATCTAATAATCATACCAAAATCAAGAGTTACTACCATTGCCTATTCTGCACCTTAATTTATTACATAGATGCTTCCTTAGGTTTAGTGATTGACTATTTTTGAGTATGTCAATATTGAAATAACTGTAACTATACAGCGTAACTGTAGCTAGTACCAGTAAGTACGAGTCGATCCTACGAGAAATATGAGTACTAGTAATTATCGCTATCCTATTATCTAGTCAATAGAATTGGTTATGATTTTTAATTTAAAAGAAAATAAAACTACACAAATAAAATAAATGGGCAACAAGATTGAATCAGAGAATTAAGGAAGCATTTAGTTAACTATCGATATTAACAAAATAGTATCTAGGTTTCGAATCCTCCTAAAATCCTTACTAGATTGATATTTTATTATGTAAGTGCTTTATTGATTTATTAGACCTTGAAGATTCCTATGGTATTTTAATAGTTGACTTTGAGTCTAATAACAACTAATCCTAAGGTTTTCAATTGAATTATTCAGGTTAAAGTTTATAGAATTGCTTACTGATTTATGAATCACTCTATTAGCTTTCACCCTAATCTGGAAGATTTATGTCATCCTATCTCTAGGGTTGCAATCAACTCCTTCCAGTTATGGTAGATCTATTCAAACAAGGATTTCTTAATCTTTATGTTATGAAATCAAGTTATAATATAATATTCTAGATCTATTAAAACATAAATAAAACATATAATCAGATCACAATATATCAATCGAACCAATTGCATAAATAAAAAAGTCAAAACACATTAAAGTATCAACATAGGATTCGTCTAACCTGGACACTAAATGATTTTAGTTACACATTGAAGACTAAATCAAACAATAACAGAAAGAAAAACAAATAGAAAATAAAGGGTGCATAATTCTAAATCTTCCCGTTTATCTCCTATCAAATATTCTTGCAAGTAGAGGTTTGATCTTGTATTCTCTTGGATCTTTCGATGGTTTCTTCGTGTTTTCCACTTCTCTAGATCAAAATTTCCCCTTGAGTAGACTTTGAAAGTCTCTGTATGTTTGCTTGCCCCAACTGCCTATAAATACGTCCTTTTATAGTAAATTTTAGGGTTCGGGGGAGATGCACGAGTTGCTGCATGACTGTGCATCAAACCTCGCATAAGTCAAATTACCCAAAATTTGCAAATTTGCACAGTTTGAGAGAAGTGCACGAGTTGTTGCATGCCTGTGCATACCTTCTGTGCTTAAAATCTTTGTTTTATATCTTGTTTTCGTCCAAATTCTTCTCTTTTAAGTTCATGAAGGAAATTATAATCTGTAAACACACTTGGAAAAAATTAAGTACTAAATAGAAAATAAAATTATAAAATATCAAGCAAATATACATCAAATTTGGGGTACAAATATGGTTAATTATGCATCTATCAAATATCCCCACACTTAAGCTTTTGCTTGTTCTCAAGCAAACCATAATCAAAATTATAAATCTTACAACATCAATCCTTCATTAATTTTGATTAGTCCAATCATACTATAAATCATCATATCCTACTGAATCAAATTAACATACAATTAGAGTCAAGTTATCTTAAAATTAACTTTCCAAGTATTATAATAATCACATCAATAATTGCATTGAAAATTTGAAATCAAACACATAAATCTTTACACCTTTACTAATATTTCACTCAATGCACTTTTACCATAAGCTTGCAATAATATCACATCTCCACCACTTATGTATAAACTAGAAACAAAAATCAAATGGCCATTATAAGGTTGTAGCAAGGACTATGTATGGTATGGTGGGATATCAAAATGGGTTAATTTGAAGAAAATTTACTAAAAGAAAATTACAAAAATTGTTTACAAAACACGTAGGTCCTTTTAGTATAACTTTATTGATGCTATACACTTATTCACAAATTTTTTTAATACTTGTATAATAACTTTTTTTCACAATAATTCAGCATTCAATACCACAATTAAAGAAATAATTGACCTTTCAAGAAATTCAAGTCTTTACACGTACATAATGTAAATAAACTTTAAGGTTCAAAACGAAATAAAGGCTCCAAAGAAAAATAAGATAAGGGTTAATATATGGGTATAATCAATGAAAAAAGCAAAAACTTAACTTGGTTATTCTTAAAAGATAATTTTATGGGTGTGATAATTATAAAAAAAATAGGCTAAAGTAAGTTGTTAAATCTAAGTGTGTTCATCATGTCAATGCTTCTAATTTAACAAATATGGTCTCAATATACATAATAAAAACAAATTCTAGAATTATCCTACTATATATGATAATAGACATGAAAGAAAAAGAGCTTAAAATTTTAAATTTTGTTCTTAAGCTCACGAAAAAGATGGGCATTATGTGTGTAAAAAATATGCAATATCATTCAACTTAAATAAGTCCATGATTATTAAAAATATGACTTATAATAGCAATTTTATTCTAACTCCCATTCTTTTGCATACTAATTCAAATCAATATTCAATAATGAAATATAGTATTGATTGACAGATTTTAACTAATCCAGAATATCAAATAATAGAATTTTATAATTAAGATTATAATAAGCTTAAAAAAATCATTAAAATTTCATGTAACTCATCCCCACACTTAAAGTTGTATATTATCCCCAGTGTATACAATACAAGCATAAATAAAAGTGAGGATTTTTTGGTACTTTCCTGATTGTTACGATTTTCTGATTTCAAATTCATCCAATGTTAAACTACATGCTTGAAAAATATAAGAAAAAAGGATAAAATAAAAGAAAATAAAAATAACTAAAACTAAAACTAAAACTAAAATAACTAAGAAACATGAAAAAAATAACATAAAATAAAATCTATCTTAATTTATGGGTTGCCTCTCATGTAGTGCTTCTCATCATTAGCTCAATGTAACTTGCACATTACCCTCATCTTGGCTCTATGATCATTGGCTTCTTTCCATCCGTTTCTTCACATAGGGGTTTTTATAGCCTGTAGATAAGCCACCTGTTGCAAGATAATAGAAAGGACATAATTTATTAAATTAATAAATCCAATTGCATGCATTAATGTCCTTTTCAACAACAAACTATTAATAAAAGAGGGAATAACATAAATCCCTGAATCATTGGTTGACTCGAACAGTTTGTCTTCAAGGAAATGAGAACCGTACTTAAGGTCACTACCAACACTTCACTAGCATTTTTGTTATTTGGTTCCTCCACCAATTTTTCCTTAACTACCTTTGTCCACTCTTCTTCTTCCTCCTTGTGGATAAAGGTTTCTAGCTCATCATCTTTAATATCCTCCTGCCACTTCTCTACTTCCTCTTTTTGGACAGAGATTTCTTCTTCTTTCGAAAGCTCTTCTTGGAATGTCACTCCATTTATGAAGCCAACTCTTGTCTTATCTTCACTATCAAATTTGTTTCAATTAGCTTTCATTTTGGTAAGGATTCCTTTAATTTATCCGTAATACTTGCTTCCTCTTCCTCTTCCTCTTCCTCTTCTTCTGCTTGTTCTTTTTCTGGAAACTCATTTCCACTTCTAAGTGGGATTGCCATTCTATATTCCTCAAGATTTGTTTCAGTAAGACTGGGCAAACTGCCTTACATTTCATCAGATATTACCTTTACCAGCTGATTGATCCGATTCACCAACTTTTGCATACGAGCCTTTATTTCCTAATACCTCTTAATTGATTCTTGAATGAAATCAGTCATCATATCTTCCAAAATTGGCTTGTTAATTAGAGGTGCTTAGTGCTGTAAATATTTAGCTGGAGCGTAATCATTCCATCTAAATGCGTAAGAGTGACTCCATTCTGAATTGAAATTATTCTTATATAGTGCACCTTTGTGTTGATTGTACGTGTTTTGTTGCTCCCACATATAAATCGGTGTTCGATATTGATGATTGTAGTAAGTAATCTCATAAATATCGCAACACCATATAGACTTCAGTTGAGCCTCTAAAACCATGTGAGAACACCTCTCTCCCCTATGGCGATGTTACAGATTGCAAAGACATATTCTATTTTCCATAAAAGTAATTTTCTCTCCATCCATCCATAGTGAGTTGTAGCTATGAATTTAAATCTTAATATCCAAAAAATAAGTCACAACTCAAAGTGAAAGTAGAGAAGTTCAAATGAAAATTAAATGAATAAGCCAAGAATGCAACAAGATTCCATAAAAATAAAATAAAATAAATACAAAAAATAATGACTAGAGTAATAACATTCAAGTTTTCCTAACATCAAAGTCATCGGTAATGGCGTCAAAAACTTGATTAACTATTTTTTAATGTGTCAATATTAAAATAACCATAAGTGCACAGTGTAACTATTAATTAGTACCAACAAGTAGGGTTGATCCTATAAGGACTATGAGTATTAGTAATTACCATTATCCTATTATCTAATCTACGAAATTGGTTTTGATTTTTAATTTAAAAGAAAAAAACTAAGAAAGTAAAACAAATGGGAAGCAAGATTGAATCAGAGAATTAAGGAAGCACTTAGTTAACTATCGATATTAGAAAACTAGTATCTAGGTTTCGAATCCCCCTAAAACCATTAACATATTGGTCTTTTATTATGCAATTGTTTTATTGATTTATTAGATAGTGGAGATTCCTATAGTATGATATTAGTTGACCTTGAGTCTAATAACAACTAATTCTAAAGTTTTTGACCGAATTACTTCGGTTAAAGTTTATAAGATTGCTTTGCTAATTTGTGAATCCCTCTGCTAGGTTTGACCCTAATCCAGAAGATTTATGTCATCTGATCTCTAGGGTTGCAATCAAATTATTCCAATTACGGTAGATCTATTCAAACAATAATTTCTTAATCTCTATGTTACGAAATTAGGTTATGATATAATATTTCGGATCTATTAGAACATAAATAAAAAACATAATCAGATCACAATATATCAATCAATCTAATTGTATTAATAAAAAATCAAAACATATTAAAATATAAACATATGGTTCATCTAACTTGGAAACTAAAGGATTTTAGTTGCACATGATTGAAGACTAAATCAAACAATAACATAAAGAAAAACGAATAGAAAATATAGGGTTCATAATTCTAATCTCCCTATTTATTTCCTATCGAATATCTTGCAAGTAAAGGTTTGATCTTATATTCTCTTAGATCTTTCGATGGTTTCTTCGTGCTTTCCATTTCTCTAGATCAAAATTGCCCCTAAGTCGCCTCTCAAAGTCTTTTGATATCTCTGTATGTGTGCTCCCCTAATTTCCTCTTAATACATCCTTTTATGGTAAACTTTACGGTTCTGGGGAGATGTATAGGCTAATGTATGGCTGTGCATCAAACCATGCATAATTAAAAATACCCAAAATTCACGAATTTGCACTTCCTGAGAGAAGTTTCACAGGTTGTTGCATGCCTGCGTATCCCTTTTATGCTTTAAATCTTCATTTTATGTCACGTTTTTGTCCAAATTCTTCTTTTTTAAGTCCATGAAGGCAATTATATTATGAAAATACACTTGAAAAAAAGTTAAGTATCAAATATACAATAAAAGTATACAATATCGAGCAAATATACATCAAATATGAGGTATAAATATGGTTAATTATGTATCTATCATTTAGTAAATTTATCATTGTCCATGAATTTGTTATTTTTTATTAATTTTTCAAAATTTTTGCCCTTTAAATAGTGTGTGTACATCCACCTCACCTATAATGCCTCTTTTTCATCTAGGATTCTTCAAAACTTTTAAGACGTTACAACCCTATTGATAATTCTAATGGATTCTATACCAATTCCTCCTTCCTCCTTTAGTATACAAAAGGTTGCACCACGTGACCTTAGTTATTGCTTTTTGTTTGAAGTCCCTAAACCATAAGAAGCATTTCAGTATTATTTCTGTTGCTTTGATAAAATTTAAAAAAAATGATATGAGAGGATCAATGGATACACATAGAGTTAAAATCATAATTGATGAGTTGTACTCTACCAAAAAATGACAAAATTTTATCACATGAATTTTTTCATTTTTTTCTATGAATCCTCTCAATTAGTGGTAAGAAATCCCTAAAGCTTAATCTATTGGTTGTTACAGGAAGACCAAGGTAAATAAATGGAGTGGTTTTTAACTTTAGGCTTGACGAGTTAATCTATTGGAGTGGTTTTTAACTTTAGGCTTAACCAAGGTAAGATGGTTAGCACCAGCTGATACCATTAGATAGCTCTTATCTTTATTAAAAGAGAGATCAAATAAAACCTTGAATGTACAAAGAGAAATCATCAAAATGCTTAGTGATTTGTCATCAACTCCATAGAGAAGCTAACCTAAAGATTTTTAACTTACTATGTTTATGAAGAAACTTAAATTTTGCTTCTTGCTTTATAAAATGATCAATTAGTTTGGTTTGTTTCTCCATGTTTAAAGTGAATAAGAAGAGTGAGATTAGATTAACTTAACTCATTCATGTACCACCTTTAGCGATGTTAGTTGGCTCCCATTGAATCAAGATACAAAAGGAGGTCATAGAAATGCATTGTTCAATCCAACTTTTGAATTTTAGAGGAAAATGAAATACTTTATGGATGTGTAAGATAATGTTTCAATTGAAGGAGTTAAAGGCCTTAGGAAAATTAATCTTAATAGAGCAACTTGTAAATGAATGCTTCTTATTTTAGTTCTTAAAAAGTTCCTAATCTAGAAGTATATTGTTCCTTATTTTCTCCCTTTGAATAAATGCACCCTAAAAATGATTGATATAAAGCTTAAATCTTCCCTTATGATTTTCTTAGAGATAAATAATTTAGAGACATATACAAATGAATAAGCATGTACAAATGAATAAACATTAGCTTGAGAACCAATTGTGTCCCTAAAGTAGTCACATGCCTCTTATATTATCTCTTTTTAAGTCTACATTGATTCTCCATTGTCCTTTAGCAAATAAGAGATTTTTTTGGAGTTCCTCATAAGAAAAAAATGGACTTGTGGAAGAAGCTTAAGTTCATGTCTCCATCTTTTAGTCATTGTATTCTTGATTTTTACTTTAATAATAAGTGATGTTCCTTTAGGACATAAATGTATCATGGGAGAGTTGTTTTTTCCTTAATGTGCTTATTAAGGTCATATAGGAATTGGTAGAGCTAATCTTGGATCTAGAT
>JANITX010000002.1:59452113-59465161 GCA_027564395.1 Erythroxylum ulei
TAATCATGTAATTGAAGGAATTTGCTTGCACTTCCTTCTAGAGAAATGTTCCTCATTGTCTCAATTTTCTAATGACATCCAAAATCTTTCAATTTGGTTCAGTAATTTGGAAGATATGCCTTAAACATTTTCGGACTATTCTTGTCCTGAAACATTATTATGTGCTTAACTTCCATCAGAATATTGACTTTCTTAGAGATTGAATTAGAACTTAATTCCTTCATCCAACTTGTAGCCTTATCTCTCTAGTTTAGCCCAAATCAAAAATCACCTCATTTGGATAACTAGAGATCAAGTTATGGCTAAAACATCAAAGCATGCTCAATGAACTTACATTTTCTAGCTGTCAACTCCCAAATTCTCATACAACCCATCTTGTATCTAAACCATCATTTCCATTTCTTTTCAATTTCATTAATTCTTCTTGCCTTTACACATGAATAATCTTCAGCAATTTCTCATTTAATAGCCTTAACTTTTAAGAAAGGTTCGGGGTCCAACAGCGAACTCTTTTCAAAAGTTAAGCCTGGGTTCTTCATGTTTCGCTGCGGCGACAGGTCAGCTTGCCGCGACGAACATCCTGCAGCTCACGTCCTCATGTTGACTCCATTTCAACCCATTGACTCCCTTTTCCTTGAGGCTCCTATAATCAAAAATAGCAATTTGTAGTACCAATTGTTCTTAGGAAAATTAATTAGTGTAATTAGGATCAATTTGTAACAATTTTTACTAAAAATTTGCATAAAATAAAAACACACACTCAAGGATTAGTTTAAGCATAAAATCAAGAATTAAGAGTCAAAAAGTATATTAAAATTCATAGAAGTATTGCCAAATTGTATAGTAAACTTGGGCTCAGTCAAATTCCCCCACACTTAGACCTTTGTACTCCTGGACAAAGTTTATAAGTGTCAAAGAGACGCAAGTGCAAAAGAAAATTTTCAACCATGCTTAAAACAATAGTAGAAAATTGGCAAAATTCACTTTCTAAGAAATCAATCAAAGCAGAATGAAAGAGTGTTAAGAAAATAAACATTAAAAGAGTTTAATCCAAGAGATTGAACAAAAGAGATTTCACTCAAGGTAAGCTGTTTGATCTCATCTCACTTGTGTTTAGGGCTATTTTCACTCTACAATTTGCTTAATCCATTCTCTACCATAAGCTTGTGATAGCCTTACTTCTCTACTATAAGAACTATAATTTTGAAAATCAAGAGGACTTTTCAGTGTTGTAATGTACGAAAGGCTAGATGAAATGGATGGAATGGATGAAGAAAGAAAAAGAATGAATACATGCACTACAATTATAAAATGGATGTCAACAGTTAAATAATATTGACACAAAAATAACACTATTTTTTCTGAACATAAGTATAACGCATACATATATATATTTGATACTGCTTGTACTTTTTCTTTTTCTTTCTTTTCTTTTCTTTTCTTCGTTTTCTTTTTTTTTAGAACACATTTGTAGTTTTTTTTAAATAACTAGAAGAAAATGTAAAATAAACTATTGAGACCATATAAAGATGTGCATGTGCTCATAAATATTGGCTCAAGGGCCTAGCAATGGATAAGTGTATGTGGGACTGTGTTTGGGTCAAAGGGTTTAGAAAGAATGCCTCTATCATATTAACAAAATTCTAGTTCGTAAAGCTTTGATTAAGAATTAAAACAAGTTCTAGAGAGATATGAAATAAGTAGATATACACAAGAATTGAAAAAAAAAAGATTAGGCCAAAATATCCTTCCAATAAAGGTAAGTTTGTCACGGCGTAACTTGAACTGGGTCCTTCTCCGTGGTGAAAGAATTAATCTTCGCTGCGGCAAACTCTTTCGGAAAGTTAAGCCTGGGTTCTTCATGCTTCATCGCGGCAACAGGTCAGCTTGCCGCGACGAACATCTTGTAGCTCACGTCCTCATGTTGACTCCATTTCAGCTCATTGACTCCCTTTTTCTTGAGGCTCCTACAATCAAAAATAGCAATTTACAGTATCAATTATTCTCAGAAAATTTAACTAGTGTAATTAGGATCAATTTGTAACAATTTGCATAAAATAAAAGCGCACACTCAAGGATTAGTTTAAGCATAAAATCAAGAATTAAGGGTCAAAAAGAATATTAAAAGTCATAGAAGTCTCACCAAATTGTATAGTAAACTTGGGCTCAATCAACGAGAAATTGAGTTATGATATAGAGTGACCAAGTGTTCTTAAGGTGTATGCTTAATAATAAGCTAGATATATAAAAAGAGTAAAGATTGAATGGGGAACTTAGAATGATCATGTGCAAATGAACTGTAAATCTAAGTTAAATTAAATAAATATGAATCATGAAATGAGAATGAGCATAAGATGTGAAATTGGAAAATATACCTGAGAATTGTCATTGAGCATTATACATTACACGTATACATGTGTGAAAAACTGAATGTTTATGTGATTGCGCAACTAATACTATGTGTGCAAAATCTGTTTTCCACATTGATGATAGAGGATAGAACGTCCACATGTAGACGTTTCCAGATCATGGAAGCTAATGCTAATCTGGAGCGTACTGTGAGCAGACCTAGATGGTCTCATTCTAATGTTTGTTTTGTTATACTTTTTGGTATTGATTGATTTCTGAATGATTAGGTGAATGTGGTTGACTGTGTTGGTTTTCGGATAGAAAATCTGATGAATGTGTTGTATGAATGAAATATTGAATTGCTCATTGAATGTGAATTGGATGAACTAAGTGTGTGTAATTTGATTGTTAAATATATTCTAAATATGCATTTGCATATGAATGAAAGTGTGAATACTCAACTCTAATGTTGAATGCAAAACTACGGTCCGATGACATGTGAATGTGAGTGAAGGTGGATCATGTAAATGTGACTAAAGCATTTCATTTTATGAATGCATCAAACATAATGGCTGCTGTGACCAAAGTAGCCAACGAACAGAGCTTAAAGCTCAACGAGTGAAAATGAACCTCAAGCTAAAAAGTGATTTAAAGCCTCAAGCTCAACATTTAATGAGCCCTATATCCCCCAAGTAGATAAGGGACAACTTAGGCACTTGGTCACAACAAAGTAAAAAATGGAATGTGGGCCTCATGTGCACTACATATGCATAATATGAGTGATTAAATTGTATTGAATATGAAGTATGAAATGTGTAATGAGGTGAATTATGTGCTATGTGATTGGGTGAGCTATCAATGATGGTCACTCATTGAGTTCGCAAAACTCACCCAAAATTTGCAATTATTTTTCAGGATCAGAAGAATACTCCGTTAGGCCAACGGGAGTATATTTGCAGGATTCAAGTGAAGGATAGAAGTCGGGATCAGTTCGCGTCTGCATTGCATGTCTTTATTTTTGTAATGAATTGTATTTTTGCAATTGGAAAAATAAGGGGGGCCCGAGTGGCTATAATGTGTATTATGAGATTGTTTTTGATAAAGGAGGGCCCAAATTGGGTATTAATTTCCGCATATATTATTATGTGAAAAAAAATGTACCGATTATTGAATGAGTGTTTAGCACGCCACCCTCGCGGGGCACGGACTCGGATATCATCGTCGATGACGGGTTCGGGTCGCGCGAGAGTGGGGTGTTACAAGTATGCTTCTCTAACTCCTGATCCTTCACACATTCCCTTTGCTCCTTTTCATCTAACAAGATTATTACTTAATTATTTCTCTTTAGTGCAAATTATCATCCATTGGCTTTCTTTCTACAACCTCACCATTATTTGGTCTTTCCAATTTTATTAGCTCATAGTAATCTCCTTTTTAAAATATCTTACCTAATAGCCTCCATTATTTACCTAAGTGATATAAAACTAGTCTTCATTAATATGAGACAACAACCATATCTTCAAACTTTAATTCATTATCTCTAAGCCTCATTAGTAGGATTCTCTCAGTTAGCTCCTAATGTTAGTTAACTAGCACATAAAGCGGAGTGTAATATATTTTCTTTATTAAATTTGTGGTCTTATCCATAAAAATTAATTTACTAATATAGCTTACAAAATGACTTAAACGTTTAGTTAACCAATACTCTAAAAGGGCATTGTGTCTATTAAGCCAGCAAAGAACATGCTTATGTTTTAATTTCTCCAAATTAAAGCCAAGTTTCCAATGTTTAATATAGATAGTCACATTAGAGATGTGTAAAAGACTATCGTCAATCACTCTCTGAGCATTTGATTTGGAATCAAAATTAAAATGGAAAAAGGTTCTTTTAATTCATCAACACTTCCACCAAACCTTTTTTTAGTTGTGCATGGTCCACAAATACATATTAGGAAAGGTAAGACATTTTTATAAAAACAAATCTCATTAGGGAAGATTCCCATTCGTTTGCAACCTCTCTGAGCACCTCCAAATATGGAATAATAATGTAACTCCCCTTAGTATGTGAAGGCAGAATAAATTGAAACTTATTGGTAGGATTGTAGTCTTCAATTTAATGCCAGCTTAGTTTGGAGGGAGGGGTTGGAGGTCAAGGGGACAAAGTATAGAGTAGAGTTATGGGAGTTTTAAAGAAGCTAAGTTAGGTTAAGGTTGAGTTAAAAGCTTAGGAGGAACGCTAATAGGTTTAGAATTCATGGAAAGGACATTCTCTACTTGAATATTAGGAGAAAAAATATTGGGGGCTTAATGTTTGTAAAAGGAGTGGACAGAGGTGGAACAAGGTAGTTTGTAGATATAAGGTTAAAGGAAGGGGATTTGGATTAGCTAATAAGATCAGCTTGGTTAAGATCTAAAGATATGTTGAACATGAACTAAAAGAGGCTAAAATAGAAAACAATTAGCTGAGAACTTAAAAAGTAGTTCCTTAAATGATAAGGAGAAAAAAAATAGGAACTACTCTACTCAGGGGAACAGAGAAGAGAGTTCCTCTATAGCACCATAGGAGGAGCTTGAAATAATAGCTAAATGCATTGTGCAAGCTAAGCTAGCTACTTGAAAAGAACTTGTAATATTGGAAAAGCAAGCAAAAGGAGAATAAAAGAAGCGAAGATGAGAAACCTAGAGATGGCTAAACTAAGCAAGAAATCAAATAGACGTACCACCAATAAGAAGTTTAGCATATAATTGTCAGATTTTGGCATGGTTACTGACAGTTCGTGTCGAGTGCACTACAAAATTTATCTAACTCTGCACACTAGATGTGGTGAGTCGGGATCTTATCCATAGGGAATGTTCAGTTAATTCTTATAATGAAAATAATTGATGCAAAGCAAAGAGAAAATAACATAAACTTAAAATAGCTAGAAAAAAGTATAGAAGACAATCGAAAATGATAAAAGTGTCGAATATGTGTAAAGTCTGGTTTTAGGATCAATCTTAGCTTAGACACATTAAACATATCCCATCATTCTAATGTTTTCACACCTCTCTTCAAACTATTGATCATGGAATAACAATACGTTCTTCTAATCCCGATTTTCCCTAAGGGTGTGTTTAATTAAGGGATGCTCATTAATTAAACCTAGCCACCGAATAACCTAGGAAATAATCTCTATATTCAATTTGCCAGCCGCATTACAAAGTGGAAAATGGATTAATATAAGTAGTAACCTCATACATTCGGGTTATCTAACATAAGTTACATTGTTCTTAACGATTCAAGATCATTAGTGGCTACTAACGAACATCAAATATAACTATTACAGATTATATTTAACGTTCTAGCAATGGGTTCATAATAAAACAATCCAATGAATGCATTAAGATCATCTCTACAAAACTTAATTCAATTAACATCAAACAACAGTAACAATCCGAAAAGAGAGATTCAAAATTAAACAAGATGAGATAAGCTTAATCGTGACTTAGGTGTCGATTTCACCTTCAAACTAGTGATGGGATGTTAGCCTTTTATCTTCTCTATCAATCTCCAAGAATTAGCCTCCATAGCCTCCATTCTTGTTAAAAATCAAAGAGAAAACGGTGAAGAATCGCGTCTGTCCTCTTCTGAACTTCACTGGCGTACATAGCCTCTCACGGGTGTGAGTGGTGTCTCACACCCGTTAAACACCCTTGCATAGGAGTGAGAGTGGTCTTATGCCTATGCAGTTGGTGTCACAATCGTGAGACTGCCCATAGCTGTGCATTTGTCTAGTGTGGCCGTGAGCTCTTCCATCTCTCATTCTTCATTGTTATGCTTTATTTTGTCTCTTCTTCTTGTAATCTTCTTCTTCTTCTTGCTCCATGAAGATAACATAGTACGAACATTGAGAAGATGGCTCAATAAGTATGATTTTCAGGTCACTTTATCTCCTTCACTTCCGAAATGTACCTAAAATCAAATATGAGCTAAAGTAAGTGTCCTAAGCATTTTAAGGCTTTAATCACTAAGGGTAATGGATTAAATGTATCAAAATTTAAGCACATATCAAGTTTACCCGCACTTATCTTTTGATCATCCTCGAAAAGATCATTAAAATCAAAGTCACAAATTAAAACACTTATTCATTTTCCATATTTTCTAAGACTAGATATTCATAAGTAAAGATAAATGACTTTCAAAAATCATAGCGAGAATTCAACATTCAAAGCTTCTATTCATTATTGATCAACATTCATCACCCTTAGAAATTGAATAATCTAGAGGTATACTTGGACACAATATGTTTAAATAAGATAGATCCATAGGTACACTCAAACACTATTTATGATCATAACAATCTGCAACTTTATATATCATTTCATTTCTCCACCACTAAAAGTCACATGCATAATCATTAATCAAAAGATTTTTCTAGGGTTGTAATATGGGAAAAGGTAAAGTAAGACATCAAGCTAGTGAAGCAAAAGTAACACTTAATGAAATATCAAGTGCACACACTAACATTCATTCAAAACTGGGTACTATCAGCTATGATGAATGTAACAATTATATCTCACAGATCAAATTTGAGCTCTCACACATAAACCACGTAAAGCTTAACTAAACAAAAGGGATCACTTATAGAGATAGATGATAACAATATATTAAGGTACTAGGAGTGAAACTTCCAAGACAACATCCACATCATATTCATCATATTCAAATTACCCATTCAATGCAACTTTAGGAGGAGAAATAATCATGAATAACTTTTTGAAACAAATGTATTTCATCCTTGATATTTTTATTCAAACATTTTTATTTTCTTTCTTTTATTTTATTTTCATTTGAAAATTGAAAGAAGCTATACCAACATGAGAATTTCGTTGATATTACATAAAATAGCATCCCAATAATTGTAATCATTCCACACATATGCACACCCCCACACTTATACTCTTGTACATCCACAATCATTAACAATCAACAAATGCTCCACTATCTTTAAGGCTTGGGTGGGACATTTGGTTTAGTTCAAGGCATGTAATGTAGTTATCGTAAAAGAAAGGTTAATAAAGCTCAAGGGGGTTTAAAAAAGGAAAATTCATATAAATGTGTAGGCTATTTGACTAATGTAGCTTGTAAACAACAAAGAATGCCTAATCATTTTCATGGTAATGCATGTGATAAAAATGCAGTCTCGAATAGAAAATCAAAGTAAAGTCAGGATATACTTGTCATGAAGGTCACACATAACAAAAGACAATAAGGCCCAAAATTTCATTGACTTTTATCTATCACTAATCACTACTTTTATAAAGACAATGCATATCAACCATTCACAAGAGTAAAAGTACATGCTATATTTGCCATGGATTTTTCTAGTCAATTCACACTCTAATTATGGCTATATAGTCTTAAAAGTAATAGAAAATAATTTTTTTATTTTGTTTGTTTGATTTTGAAAATCACCTAAGAAGCCATAAATGCAACAATTAAGCTAAAAACCGTGCATAAAAACTAATATCTCCACCCCCACACTTAAAACTTACATTGTTCCCAATGTAACATCAAATATAAGAAATGAAGCATTTACGAAAATAGCAATGCGAAAATGTAAATAGGTAGAAATTAACTTCCCTTGAGTTGCCTCCCAAGCAACACCTTTGTTTATTGTCGTTGGCTCGACTCCATGTTGCTCACATCAAGTTACGAAATTTTGATCGCTAAGAATCACAAATTCGGCATTTTCCACTTGATCTTCATCAAAGTAAGGCTTGAATCGATGACCACTTACATGCAATGTCTTCCCTGTTTTTAAACTTTTGATCTCAACTGCACCATAAGGAAGAACATTAGTTATCACAAAAGAATCAAACTAATAAGGACAACATTTATGTAGAAACAATTTATATTTAACACAATAAAGAAGCTCTTTTTGACCAATGGTAAAGCTTTTTGATAAGACATTAAAAGCTTTGGTCTTCTCTTTTGTTGAAACTGCTTCTTGTTCAATTATATGCTTCTGCTTACATTTCTCCTATACTAAAAGGTCAATCACATTAATTGCAAAAATAGAGTGCCATTATGGGAGGAATTGTTGACATCAAAAATTTGAAACGAGTAACTTCCCCATCGAACTCGATCATGAGGGTACCCTCACGCACATCTATCTTGTTTGGGATGTGTTAAGAAACGACCACACTAGTAAGGTAGGTACAAATTTATAGGAAATTTCATCATTCATGTCAATCATATAAAAGTCAGCAGGAAATATTAAGTCATTTACCTGCACAAGCACATCCTCAATCACCCCATCTAGCTAAGCATTAGAATGATCAACCAATTGTATAGTAACACTATTTTCTTTTAATGGCCTTAAATTCAAAGAAGCATACATGGAACGAGTCATAAAATTAATTGATGCTTCTAAATCTAATATGAATTGTTTAATCTCAGTGTTACCAATTTTGCAAATAATAGTAAACATGCTTGGGTCTTTACACTTAGTAGGTGTTTTCTTTTTAAAAACCGCAGAAATAGTTTCACTCATCCTAATCATTTCGTTACCTCTTAACTTTCGCTTGTTTGTACACAATTCCTTAAGAAATTTTGCATACCTTGGCCCTTGCTTGATTGATTCTAATAGTGGGATATTCACCTCAACCTTTCAAAAGGTCTCCCAAATCTCTTTATCCTTTTCCTCCTTATTCAACTTCGCTAACTTGCTGTGACATTTTTCTAGGGTGGCTGCGAGCTTTTCCATCTCTCATTCTTCATTGTTATGCTTTATTTTGTCTCTTCTTCTTGCTCTATGAAGATAACAGAGTATGAACATTGAGAATATGGCTCAATGAGTATGCTTTTTGGGTCACTTTAGCCCCTTCATTTTCAAAATGTACCTAAAATTATGAGCTAAAGTGAGTGTCCTAAGTATTTTAAGGCTTTAATTACTAAGTGTAATGGATTAAATGTATCAACATTTAAGCATATATCAGTTACTCCAAAGGTGGACATACTTAAAAGAGAAGGAGGGAGGTAGAGAGGGTTGACATATCTCATTGACTTGCTTGATATAGAGTATTTTATTGGATAAGGTAAAGGATAATAGATGAATGCAATGACAATTCATCCTCTTACATATGAAGCCCTTTAGTTGAATAGTTGGAGCTAGTATTAACCATTTCTAATAGGAATTGAGAGAAATGTTTGTCACATTTTAATCTGTCTTTAACTTCACTGTAGTTTTTTATTATATATTTTTAAACAAAAAAACTCATTAGTAATTAATAATGATGTGGTTATATTCTTAATACATAATATAATAATAGCAATAAGTATTAAAAATAAATTGATCATTTTCATTATAAATAAATAAGTAATTTTTTTAAAATTTTAGTTGTCAACTAATTTTTGTTTATTAAAATTGAATTTATTATCTACAGTTAAATATTTAGTTATATAGTCAATAAATAACTATTTTTAAAAGTTTGAAAATAGGTACTTTAAGATATTATAAATTTAAACTATATTTATTAAAAATTTATTCTATTATAAAAATATGTTTTAAATTAACTTTATTTTAAATATTAAAATTTTAATTCAATATAAAATTAAGCTTATTAAATTACATTGGTTGCAATTTTATTGGTAATTAATATTAAATAATTATAGTACTTATTTAGGTAATAATAAAAAAAAATTATAAGAAAAACAACAACAAAAGATCAAGATTGATTTTTATTGTTTAATAAGTTATGAAAATAGGAAGGACCAAAATTAAAATAAAAAATAGAAACTCAATTAAACACACTTTTTTGCTAAATTTAAAAATAAATAGAAAAAAAAATATTCCCTTGAATAACCTTGTCTGAGAGGTCAAATAGTATTTGTATTGGTTTGTGGCCTATAACCAATAGTTTGATTGTCTATTCATAATATAATTGATTAAAAACATTCTTTATTTTATGCATATTTGTTTAATTAACTAATTTATAAGATAAAGTTCATGAATAAATATACTTTATAAATAGATTATGATAAGATTATAATTATATAAATCATATTGTATTTATGTATTAGCACTAAATTGTTCTTATCTATTACTCTATTAAGGTTGGACACTAATAGTGTATAAAGATTGACACACATTACGTCTTTACTTTGAAATAAGTAGATGATCGTAACTTAAAATATAAAGATACTTAAATAAATATGTGAGTTCTTATTAAAGAACAAATTTATTAAATTGACTCAACATAAGAATTGATTGTAAAACATTATTTATAAATTTGTGAAAATGGTTATTGTAATAATTGTATACGTAATCATTTAACTTAACATCTCTAAAATATCTCATGTAGGAATTGTTATATTTTGAAACTACTTAAGACACATTCTAGTTTATTGGATATAAGATAAACTATGTGAAGGTAGTTTAAATGATCAATATTTAATTTTTCTCAATTACTATTGATTTTAGAAATCTTTAACGAAGGTGGACTGAAATATTGAAAATGGTTTTCAAATATCATTAAAAGAATCAATTACTAATGTTAGTGAACTAATATGATTGAATTAAAATAGAATAGGCATTAATTGCATACTCATGTGTAATTGAAATATTATATGACAAAAGATTTGAATTTTACAAAGAAATCATTTGTATATAAAGAATAGTCAAAATCAATTTGACTTTCTTAATATCTGGGTGGTCATGATACATTGTTCTAGGTCAATTTTGATACGTGGATGTTAATTGTTTAATTAGAGAGTTAAATATAAGTTACAAGAGTTTAATTTATCTATTCTTGGATATATTTAGGATTGAATATATCTATTATCAACATATTATGAATCTAATAAATCACACACAAAAATAGTTAAAGAGAGAAAATATAATTTAATCAAGTTGGACTTGATTACAAAATTTGAAAAACTTTAGAATCGATATAACATATTTAATAAATAAAGACTAATATTTGATATTAAATTTTATTTGAACCTAACGGATATTTAATTAGGATTAGTTATAATTGTAATATATATTTTATTGAAATTAAAATTAAAATTAAATTAAATTACTAAAAGGTATAAGTCTTATTATAAGTAAGCATAGGCTCTTTAAAGACAAATACTTTTAATATACCTCTTTGATATCATTTATAGAATTCTCTTAGTTTATTCATGTGAGTACCATTAAACAGTTAAAGACTTATATGCTTAAATTAGTTTTCAATAATCTATTTAACAAATCTGTTTTGCAAGGAAGTAGTTAAAATAAAATTATAAATTTTATAATAAAATATGATTTATAATTTATAATTTTTATGAATTAATCATATTATAAATTAAAAGAAATTCTTTTTTGAAAATTCATAAAAAAATTTGTTTATTCCACGAATTTCCCAATAGATTAAGCAAGGACAGATCCAGAAATTTTTTTAGTAGAGGAACAATATTTAAAGTACTCTTATATTACTGAAAAAGATAAAAATATTTGTACATTTGATAAACAAAAAATTGCATCATTGTCTTGAGCTCCTTACATATAAGTATATAACCTATTACAATCATTCCCTACGAGTTCTCATATTTTGATATCATTATAAAATTTTCTCATTGTCAATACTATTGAAGATATCTTTCTCAATATATGTGATCAAACAATCATTCATCCAAAAATCTCCCATCCGATTGCGCAAGAAATTTTTCACTATCTTCATTGCAGAAAATAATCTTTCCACCGATGCAGTAGCAATAGGCAAAATCAAAGCTAATCTCACAAGTAAAAACACCAAACGGTACACAACATCCTTTTTTGTTTCAACTAACTTCTTGGCAAGATCAATAATCCCATTTAATATAAAAAATTGGTCATCAGATTGCATATGAACAATATAATTGTCAAGTTGATTACCAAAAGTAATAAGCTCTAGTTTAGAGAAATCAGAAGGATAAAATTCAGCAAGTTGAATTAAATTTTGCTTATAAAAAGCATAAAAAGAGTCATTTGGATTCAAGTGTGCCACACAAATAAGCAGCTTGGTATTTACCTCATTTAAACAATTGTTGAGCTCTTGAAGTTGCATATCAATCACAGTGTAAAATAATTTTACTTAATAATGATGCAAATTCGTCATTTTTCTTGCATTTCCCCTTGACCTTCCCTGATGTACAAAATTTTCATCCATATTTGGAATGGAAATATCATGGTTCTCACAAAATGAAGATGTTTCATCAAATAAGGATTGCCACCCATCATCCCTCATCATTTGTAGTAGTTGTTTGGAAACTTTAATCAGAGAAATTGCATGGATAATGTCTTGATCCTTCCTCTGTAATGCTTAAGATAATTCATTTGTGATGCCTAAGATTTTGTAATCAAATGCAAGCTAAATACAAATTCATAAGATTGGATAGAATCAAGCAAAGCATATGCTTCACCTTTTTGCTCTGAAGTTATGCTTTCTTCCATAATGATCTCTAGAACATCAACTATGGAGTCAAACATCACGATTAAGCCTGATAATGATCCATAATGTGTGCCTAAGGTGTGTCACCTAGTCTTTGAAGAGAAGTTTCTTGATGTAAACCTTTACCACTTGACAGTTCACCATTTTTCATCCCTTCAACAATCTTACTAAATTGCTTCTCACGAAGAAGATCTTTTCTTTTACAAGAACCTCCAACTACATTTGATAAGTTTGAGACTGT
>JANITX010000002.1:59554621-59565570 GCA_027564395.1 Erythroxylum ulei
TAAAAAATATACGTAACTTATATATTGCAACCAAATAATTTTTGGTTGCAAAATGTATATAATTAGCAACCATTTTAATATGGTTGCTGAAACCAAAATTTCTTGTAGTGGAAGTTGGATGACAATGGTTACCCTTATTAAAAACGTAATAAAAATGATGTTTTATACTACATTACAATTGTTTTTGGGAAAATGGTAATGAATTAAGCCATTGAAGGCAATCAAAAAGTACAAACTAATGAGACTATTATGAGAATCAGGTCAAAACTAAGCGTCAGGTAGCCATTGCGTAGGAAAAAGAAGTTGGTAGATGTAAAAGGAGAAGCTTTCTACGCCCAGTTTAGTTATGATCGGATACATATGTTCTGCTACCTATGTGGATTGATTGGCCCCACTGACTCTTACTGCGAGTAGAGACTCCATAAGAAGCCGGAAGAGCTTCGCTTCGAATGGGATGATAGCCTAAGGGTTTCTAATCGGCTAGTAACCAGCTCCAACAGCCAGTGGTTGCGAGAGAAAGGAAACTCGGTGTCTGTGCCGTTGACTTCGGGTAGAATGAATGCAGTGCCTGCTAACGATTCTTCGAGGTTGAAATAGTAAATTTTTAGGCATTCCTTATTTGGAGTCAATTAAAATACTGATAAGGAAGGAGTTGCCGAGAGAATTATGGAAACAAATTCTGTGGGTCAGATGAGCATTGGTGACTTGGGTGAGGATGTGGAGGTGGGCCAACTCAAAGAGGCTAAGAAAAGGCCAAAAAGTGATAGAACGACTCTCCTCCTGTCGTTTCTAAAGACAAGGATTCGACAGTAGGTTCAAGCATTGGAGGTTCTTCTTTGACGTCTAAGAAAGCAGCTGATCTCGCTAAGCGAGATAGCCGAAAGCCAAGATACTTATCAGCTGGACCTACCGGGCAATCGGCAACCTTCGGATAGTTAATACGTTAAAAGATTTATCTTTAATTTATAGGCCAAAAGTTTTTTTTGATCGAGACTCGCATGCATGTTCAAAGGTTGGAGGAGGTGAAGTTACTGATAGGGTTTGAGAATTGTTTTGTGTAGACAGAGTAGGTATAGGAGGTGGTTATGTCTTTTTTGGAGGTCATCTATTGATCTTACTGTGTTAGCTTATTCCAATAATTTTATTGATTGTTACATTGTGGATGAGACGGGTAACTGGAGGTTTTCTGGATTCTATGGGTACCCGAAAGCTAGTCGTAAAAGCTCATCTTGGAATCTTTTACATGCTTTGGTTGCTAGAAGCTCTTTGCCATGGCTGTGTGTAGGAGACTTTAACGATATCGCTACGGATGTGGAAAAACTAGGAGGCCCACCAAAATCAAATTTTCTGTTGAATGGTTTTAAAACTGCTCTAAACGATGCCGGTTTGGTCGACTTGGAATCAGTTGGCTATTTTTTCATGTTTGAAGGAATGAATCCTAATGGGGATAGAATTAAGGAAAAGTTGGATAGGGCAATGACCACCAGTGACTGGGCTTCATTACTCCCCAACACAATTGCTTCAACTCAAGTCACACTTGTTTATGATCATCTTGCTATGGTGGTTGACTTGGCTCATAATGATCCTGCTCCCATTATCCGTCCTTTCCAAATTGATAACTCATGGGTACTAGAGGAAGAATTGGAACTAGTGGTTAAGAAGGGATGGATTTCGAATGTCAGCCAGCACTAATTTAATAGGCCGAAGAGATTCTCTTATAACTGATGTTTGCAGGTGGGAGAGAGCTCGCAACAAAGAATTCTGGAAGAGGAGGAACATTATAGTTAGGCAGCAGGAAATTGATAGAGATGTATATGGGAGTACTGGTTCGGCAAAATTGAAGGAGGAGTGGAATAAAATCCTACTGATTGAGGAAATTAGAAAGAGGCAACAGGCTAAGCTTTTTTGATTCAAATATGGCAATAAGAACTCGAAGTTCTTTCATAAACAAATAAAAGGCAAATGCAATGTTAACAAAATAAAGAATATTTTGTGGATTTGTTTTGGGTAGATGTGTCAACTGATAGAAGCAGGCTGTTCAATTTAGTACAGCGAAAAGTTACAGATAGTGATGTGGCTGGGCTGTTAAAACCATTTAGAAAGGAGGAATTCGGAGCGACTTTATTCATTATGCATCCAGACAAGGCTCCAGGTCCTGATGGCTTAAATCCTGCGTTCTTTCAAAAATATTGGCATATACTAGGTGATGCTATCTTTACCAGTGCTGTGGATTGGCTAAGAAGAGATACTTTTCCTTATGATCTTACTTTGACAAATATTGCGTTGATTCCTAAAATTACTGCTCCTGAATCCGTTAAATATTTTAGACCTATTGTAGTGTGTAACGTTATTTATAAGAATATCTCTAAGATCTTAGCAAACAGATTTAAGAAGATTTTTCCTCATATTATTTCTGTGAACCAGTCAGCTTTTGTGCCTAACCATTTGATTACGAATAATGTTTGTGTGGCTTTTGAGACACTGCATAATTTAAAGAATAGGAGACGTGAGGAGTTGGGTTATTGTGCTTTAAAAATCAACATTAGTAAGGCCTATGACAGGGTAAATTGGGATTATTTGTCTGATATGATGCATGTGTTGGGTTTCCCTGCGGAATGGATTGATTGGATGTCTATGTGTTATTCAAATATTAGTTACACAATGAATTTGAATGGTACTTTGGTTAGTCCTGTTATCCCTGAACGGGGTCTTCGCCAAGGAGATCCTATTGCACCCTACTTATTTCTTATATGTGCTAAAGGTCTTTCTAGTTTGCTCCGTAGTGTTGAAAATAGAGGTTTGCTTACTGGTTGTAGAGTGGGGCGGGGCTGTCCAAGAGTTTCGCGCTTACTATTTGCGGATGACTCTATTTTCTTTTTTGAGGCTAATAGTAATGAGGCGGCGGTGGTCATGTCTATTCTTTTTGATTATAAAGTTGGTTCTGGTCAGTCTATAAACTTCCAAAAGTCTGGTATTATGTTTAGCCCTTGTGTGTCGCAGAATAATATGTTGAGCATTTAAAACACATTGGGGGTGAGTAACGCTATTGGAAATAGTTCTTATCTTGGCTTTCCCTCTCTAATAGGGAGCAATAAGAGGCAAATCTTTATTTACATCAAAGACATACTTTAGAAGAAGGTGAACAATTGGAACAACAAGTTCCTATCTAAAGCTGGTAAAGAGGTGATGAAGGGGCTGCTCAAAATAATGTACAATCAGATATTTGGAGGAGAATTTGGGCTCTTAATGTGTCTCCCAAAGTACATGATTTTATGTAGCGAGCTTGTAGGGATGTGCTTCCCACCAAGTTTAATCTTTTAAGGAGAGGAATTGATGTGAATCCAAATTGTTTTTTCTGCTCATCTCTTGAGAATGGTGATCATGTATGGGTCATTGTCATAGAGCATCAATTTGTTGGATTATTGTCGGATTTCATGCACCTCCAATGAACGCCAATTTTATTGATTTGTTTATCCAGATTTAGATTTCCCATGGCCAAGAAAGAGCTGAGTTCGTTGCCTATATAGCATGGAATTTGTGACGATCAAGGAATGATTTTTACTAGTCTGCAAAATTTGTCTAGCCAAGCCAGATTGTACATCTTGCTGCTGACCAGCTTAATGAATGGCAGTCTCTTTCCAGCTTGCGCGATTCTGCAGGTGTTGGAAATGGAAGCAACGCTGGTATTTCTAGCCTCCCTGTTTGCGTTAATCTTGAAAGCTTGAGTTAGCAAGCTTTTTGTGATGGAGCCATATTTCAAGTTAAAGATGTAACATGTAGTGGAGTGGTGTTTGAAGATGGTGAAGGGAGGTTTCTTCAAGCTTTATCATGCCATACTATGAGCTGTAAATCTCCGACAATGGCTGAAGCTTTGGCGCTATGAATGACGTTGCAATTTGTTATAGACAACTACCAATCAAGTGGTTATATTTTTATTGATTGTCAAGTTTTTTTTTGCACTTAATTCTCAGTCTTTAGATCTTTCTGAGTTTGGTATTATTGTGTCGGATTGTAAGAAATTATTAGAGATAAGACCGGATATCTAAATTAGATGGATACGTCGAATTATGAATGGCGCTACTCACTTTCTTGCTAGAGAATCCATTCGATTTTTACCACTTTGTATTTGAGGAACTATTTTGGATATTCTCCACTCTCATTATCATTAATATAAGTGTGATATCTTCTACATTAAAAAAAAAAGTTACAAATGTACCCATAAATGAATTGCTAATTATTTCGTTAATTGTCTTCAACTACTAAAGGGCAATTATAGGTTTGAATTTCAATATAGAAGATAAGCTTTGAAATTCAAAAGGAAAAAAATAATCAGATTTAAATTGGAAACGGAGAAAAAATATTTTTTTTGGAATTAAATATTATTGTAAAATAAGGTAATATTAATCAATGATTTATATATGATTTGATATTATAATGGAAAAATCCTATAATTTTATTAAAATATAATATAAAGTGTGTAAATTATAATAATTTAAATAGAAAGCAAAGTAAAATTCTAAGAAAAAAATATTATGGACGTCTTACGAGTTACGACAACGTGAAAGGTGTTGAACACAGGAAATGAGCATAGCATTAGCTTAGCATCCAAATAGCTACGACTTAAGTTTCTTTTTGCATCTTATTATAGCATCATAAGCTAAAAGATAAATTCAAAGCATATGTTTAATAAAAAAGACTACCCAAAAATAAAATTTGATACCACTCGTGTTACTTTTAGTCGGAAAGTACAAAATAGAATTCAAATAATTTCAATTTCAGAACTATTTTACATAAATTAGAAAATACAAAATAGAATGCAGCGCCCAACCCAACCTCGCAAACGACAGACCAACTAAGCCAAAGCTGGCGTACAGCTCCAGGAAACGATCCCCTTCGTTAACCCGGCTCGAATGCTCTATGTATAACCGAACCAAACCGGTGCTTTCCATTCGACTGCTAACGAACAGAAAGCAGAGAAGAGAAGGCAATGGACAGAGTCGATGTGGACTCCTTTTTAACAAATATGAATCAACCCGAGAACCCAACGGAACCTGTATTCTCGGACCAGGTCCTTGTAAACGACATAGTTACGCGTTTGAATTTGACGCCGGACGGTGAGCTCCTTTGGACGGACAATGGCCAGCGCCGTTTGAGCTTGGAAAAGCAAGTACTTGGCTTCGTAATTGAGGGAGATAAGATAAGAGTTAAGGCTTTGGTAGATAATGGACTCGGAATCTGCGGGTTTTCCGACGCCGGAGCCCGGGTAAGGGAGGATTTCATATTCCAGCCTCTTCACGACGACTATAAGAAGCTTTGGTGTCAACATCTCCGGAATTATCTCGATTCTCTCGGTAACCACTTGTCTTGTTTTTGTTCTTATCTCTTGTTTGGTTAATGGGAAAACTGAAAGAAAAGAAAAGAGAATTTGCAAGGGAAAGACTGTCGGGCGAGTTTAATGTAATCCATAAGTTTATTAAAGATTTGCACTTTCACTTGCCGACAGGTCGGCCAAAGAGGCTGTTTGTTTTGGTCAATCCGTACGGAGGAAAGAAGTCTGCTTCAAAGATTTTTCTTGATGTTGTCAAACCGCTATTTGATGCTGCTGAGGTTCAAATTACAGTGCAAGGTTTGGGTTTTTAGTATTCAGTTATTTATTACCGAGTCTATTCAAATCACAGTGCAAGGTTTGGGTTTTTTGTATTCAGTTATTTACTAGTGCGTATATGTTCCTGAATTATTGGATTAATGAATTATTCATTTTTAGAAACTAAATACCAGCTCCATGCCAAGGAGGTCGCTAATTCTTTGGATTTGACGCAATATGATGGTATTGTTTGTGTTAGTGGAGATGGAATCCTAGTTGAGGTCAGTTGGTTATGGTTAATATGTGCACCTATCTGGTTTAAATGTGTTGTCATACCAAGAGCTTTTTGATAAATTTTAGTGACTACGGTAAGATTTATGTCAATTAGTTGCGGAGATATTTTACAAACAATTTAAAGATATAAGCAAATCTAGTCAAGCTAATTATGTTTGAAATTTTACATTAGCCTTCTAAACCGCTTTAATTATTGTTGTGCATCTTCAAATCATATCTATTTCAGTATTTCTGCTTTTGTTTCGTTAAGTTTTAAAACAAACACAATTTACAATCTGGCATTTCATACTGTCATTGTAAAGTCATGATGTAAAACTTTTTATGTTGGTCTATGTGATTGTTGTTCTTTCCTTCTTACACTTATTTTGCTTCAATAGGTGGTAAATGGGCTTTTAGGGAGAGAGGACTGGAGTACTGCAATAAAAATTCCTATTGGAATGATTCCTGGAGGTTTGTTTATCTTCGCTATATTCTATCTCCTTTCTTTTTACCAGTAATGAACTGCTATCTATATAGAGTAGTGAGTATAAGCGATCTGGAGCATTGGTATAAGATATTTTATTGGGCATTAATCATTCTGTTTTTGTATGATGACATGCTTATTCGTACCAGTTAATCTTGGATTACCTGTTTACTCATCATGATTTTGTACTACCATTTGTGTTTAATTTCATACTTATAACATGATTTGATGGTTTTTGGGTTGCATAAGTACAGTAAATTGCTTAGCAAGAGCATTTCAAGACATTTGACATATTGTATCTTGATGCAGGTACAGAAAATGGCATGGTGAAATCTACTTTGGCTTCAGTTGGAGAACCATGTACGGCAGCAAATGCTGTTTTTGCAATCATACGAGGTTAAGTCTTAGTATGCCTTTAGTTTGCAGACTGTCTTATTTATTGTTTTAGTTTTCTAATCTAAGTGTTACGCTTCATACTGCCAGGCCATAAGTGTTCTTTGGATGTAGCTACTATTGTTCAAGGAGAGACCAAATTTTTCAGTGTCCTGATGCTTGCATGGGGTACACATTTACATACCGATGCTTTAATTTTAGTTCAGTTGGATCTGCATTTGACAATGGTTTCATTGCACTAGTTATTGACTTTTATGATAGCACCTCTGGAGTTTATCTGAAAGAGTATTGCTAATAACTTGTATCACGTGAGACTGTCTTATTTTGTTTCAGGTCTGATAGCAGATATTGACATAGAATCTGAAAAATACAGATGGATGGGGAGTGCACGGATTGATTTTTATGTATGTTGCCTACACTGCACTGTTATTATTTTGCCTTTTGTAGTCTGATTGCTTATCTCTTTATCCCCACTACTCCCTCTCTTTTTGGCCCCATACAAACCAAAATCTGTAGTTGCAAATTATTCAATGTTTGGGCTTGTCATTGCTCAACCATAGTTTTTAAAATGGATCCATATTCCAACGACAGACTTAGGTAAATTTCATTTATCATACTGCAAATTAGGAAACTATTTAACTCTCTTGTTCTTGACTTTATTGTCTCATATTTATATCCTGTTCTACTTGTATAGAGATAGTGGAATTCTTTTATGAATTGGATTCTTTCCAGAAGTTTAAATTCTGGAATTACTACAGAATTGTTGTCAAATCTTTTTGTGATTCCCATTAACTAGATGGCATGAAAATCCATTGAACTACTTCTGTTTGGTTCTACTTTAAATTGTGGACTTAGTGTAGAATTGTTGTTAAATTTTTTGTTCTACTTATGTTTTTTTGTTTCCTAATTTTGGTTTCAATTTTTCTGGAACAAAAAGAAAAAATTGTTACATTGTTAATATCAATGTAGTTATATTTTTATTATTTATAATAATTAAATATTAAATAAAAATAAGAGAAAATTAATTTTATTAATTGATTAAATAACTAATTTTATTTTAATATTTTGTATAATACTAAATTTTATATTTTTATTAAAAATAAATAATTAAATAAGTAAAACTTATATCAATTTTATTTACAAACTAATATTTATTTTATATATGTATTTTAATTTTAAACCAATATTATTGTTAATAATTAAATATTTGATACTTAAAAATTTTCAAACAGAAAACAGAAGTGGAAACTAAATAGGCCTTAGTTTCATTCAATTTTTGGACTCAAAGCTCAATCTTATTTCTTACATTATTTGAAATTAGCTGATGCAGAATTTGATGGAACTTAATAATTCGTAAGACAATACAATAAAAGAAAATTCTTATGTTCTTTGTCTGTTATGCCTCAAAAAATCATGCTCATATTTTTGTTCTTTTACTTGTAAGTTGAGTTAATTATATTCTATTACAAAAGTGATGACTTCCTGCCATAGAAATTATTTTGCAGTTGAAAATTGAAAGATAAATGAAGTCTTTGATTTAGAGCATAAACTTGACATTTTTCATATTTTAATCATTTCTTTTTTCTGGTTTTTCTGTTTGGTTCAATTGTATCAGAGTTTGGTTAGCTCCTTCGGTTTCAGAATTTGATAATCATTGGACCTTACCTTTCTTCCTCCCTCCATATAGGCCCTGCAGCGAGTAATCAATTTGAGAAAATACAATGGACGTATTTCTTTTGTGCCTGCACCTGGCTTTGAGTCTTATGGGCATCCAACTAGCTACAGTGGCCAATCTGATGGGGAACAGGGTACATGCAACCCCAACCATGAGCACCCTGTTCAGATTCAGCATGGTTACCCTGGAGCTGATGTTAACTTGGAGAATCTGAGTTGGAGGACTTTCAGTGGGCCGTTTGTTTCAATCTGGCTTCACAATGTGCCTTGGGGTGGGGAGAGGACCATGGCTGCACCAGATGCAAAGGTTGGTATGACTTGTATTTCAGGTCCTCTAGATAAATAGTTAATTGCCTGCTTTAAAAGATTAAGGAGGATTACTTTATGGAAGAGATTTGGTTGAGGATTTCCTTATCAATAATTTGGCATAAAACTCCATTTTAGTTTTACATAAATAATTGCCTTCCCATTTGAACAATGCTAATCTAAGCTTCTTCGATGCAACTTCAACTTTCCTTTCATTAATCATCTTTTATATTGTGTTTGACTATTCAAACACTAGATTGTTGTTTCTCATTTCCTTAATTTGTTTAGACAATAATTCCTTCTATATGTGGGGACATCCATATTTATTTCTTGCAGCGTCACAGGGTAGTGGACTAGTAATGTGATGCCTGTGTATGCTAGTTTCCCTTTTAAATGAAGCACATGGTGCACTTAGTATCACATTTACTATTCTTAAACTTCTCCAATATGTATATTTTCTAAAGGAAGAAAGGCTCACACTATTTCTTCGGTCACTTTTATGGTTGATTCAGTTCTCAGATGGTTGCTTGGACTTAATCGTCATCAAGCAGTGCACGAAGTTATCCTTGATGTCTTTATTGACAAAAGTGAGCAACGGCGGACATATCAAATCACCAGATGTTTTGTATCTTAAGGTTAGTTAATCAAAATAAGCATTCTTTCTTCCTTGGAATAAAATAAGCATCTTTGAATATCACCTTTTTTTTTGGTTACAAATTCTGTCTTTTTGTCTTTCTAATCAAACTAAGGATAGAGTAAAGTCCAGTAGTCTTAGATCGGTTATTTTCTTCTTTTCTCCAAAACAAATGAGAACTAGGATTTAGGAAAACATGATCTATATTGACTTTCTAATTGAATACTGATATTCTTGTTTGTTTTTATCTGGGTCATAGTTTACAATCTTGTTTTGGTCCAATTTAAGTTTGAAGGACATGAACTATTGAACCAGTTTGCTTTCCCTTGTAGTTTAAATATCAAATACTTTTCGTAATGATTTTGAAATCGTGTCAAATGATGCTACCTATTTTGTCTAATCACTGATTATTTTGTTGTGCGACTAACAAAAGGTGAAAGCATTCATCTTGGATCCTGGTCAACGCACTAACAAGCCAGCTAAAGGAGGGATCATAGACGTAGATGGTGAGGTATTGGCCAGAGGAAGAGGGACATATATGTGTGATAAGAAATCTCTAATGAACTATAGTAAGCTTGAAATAACAGTGGATCATGGATTAGCTACTCTGTTTTGTCCTCAGGCTTGAAATAACATTTATACTAAAATTATTACATGGAATTCAGTCTTAATCAAAACATTATATGGTCATTTGGGAATTTTCATAGAGGTATAAATGGTGAATAGTACTGATAATGAAGAGTTTTGCCTAGTTATGCACAAGGATTCCATGAAAATGTTCCTATTAAAAGCAAATTCTATAAAAAGAATAGCTAGGTGTGTCCCCTGGAATACTTCTAAATCGTTCCAAATGAATGAATGAGATATATAAAGTGAAGACCCGTGTAACTTGTTTTATTAGATTTCAGAATAGCAGCTTACGGGAGAGTTGTCGGATGAATATGAAACAGTAACCGCAGAGTTTATTTTTGAGGTGTTCTACTACTTGTCAGAGGCGTTATGATTCAATCTTGACAGGTAATGGGATTTCTTGAAAGGAAAGGGGAGAAACATGCCTCTTATTAATTGCACAAGTTCGGGCTGATGTTATGAATGCTATATTGGATTCGGTGCCAAATCTAGTTCTGGTGCATTATGGTATCAAAACTGGTTAATATTCGGTACCACTTTGAGTAATTTCTAAAAATTATAATAGTTCATAAATTTAAAAAAATTACAAAATAGTTCCTCAACATATTATGTTATACAATTTTTAATTTCATATCAACCTTGTTTCAAATAATAATAATAATAATTTGAAATGGCAACTATATCTTTATTAATATTACTTTTCACATATTTCATGTATAAACAATAACTATAATTAATAAAAAAAGATAATTTATTATATAGATATAAAACTAAGAATAATATAAAGTACTTAAAATATTACAATCTAATATAGTAAAGAACAATTTTATCAAATATCATATAATAAGAATAATATAAGTCCATAAATATTATAACAAGAATACTAGCTGAAGAATACAACAAAATAGAAGTGAAACTTGAAATGAAAGCACTTACAATTAAAAGTTTTATATTTATATTACATAATTAAT
>JANITX010000002.1:59573966-59585488 GCA_027564395.1 Erythroxylum ulei
TATATATATATCAAATACAAGTGAAATTAAAAGAAAAGAGAAAAAAAAAAGAAAATTTTGGATCTTTTTTCAATGTCATATTTGCTCAAATGCAATGTCTTTAATTTGTTATTTAGTATAAAATCTTCGATATTGAGAGGAGTCTCATTATTACCATTATTTAAAATTGTTGTATTAAATGACATATTAATATTTTCACATATGGGATTATCCTCCAAATCACTCTCATATATGAAACATGGTTTCATATAAACTCAACCCGTCGAAAGACCGATATGGTTAAGAAAAATTGGATTTGTACAACTATTTGTTATATTAAAAGTCCTAGTAAACAAATAAAAATTAATAGTTAAGGAATTGCAAGAAATTATATTCAATTTAATAATGATAATAACATACATTTCTTAAAGCTTTAAGTTGTATCGAAGACCAAATCATTCAATCTTTTGCGTTATAATTTATTTTTGGAATAAATAAATTGAAATGCACTTTAATTCCTTTCATACCTCGTTACTCACACTTTGACTCAGAATTCAAATTATGAACCTTTGCAATTCTAGAACACTACTTTTGAATTGATCCTACTAAGAAACTGTAAGATTACAAAAATAATCTTATAAACAAACAAAGTGATGTTGGCTCGCTTTGTTGCAAAGGTTCAAATTATGAACCTTTGCAATTCTAGAACACTACTTCTGAATTAATCCTACTAAGAAACCCCATGTCTATGTTGGCTCGCTTTATAAGGAAACCATTACGCATAGATGCTAACACCACCTAAAGGACTAGGGTAGGATATGCTAGATTGTGTGTTAGCATAGACATATGGCAAAGCTACAATATTATATCCTTATACTAAGGCTTGGAGAGAGAGATACTATAGTTGGGGATATGGCCAAAGTGGTTTAGTAATGGAAGCCTTCTCTTAAAGAGAAAGGACAACAATGGAGAGTTATAAGAAAAAGATTTATAAGAAGAGACCAGTCAGAACTTATAGGGGCTAGAAAACATGCGAGAAGCCTCAACTGAGGTAACCAATAAGACGCATAAAAAAGGATAAGTTCTAGGGAACATGATTCTGAACCACTAGTCAACCAAGTGGCTAAGGAACCAATTCCTACAACCACTATAGGAATCTAAGATGAGGAACTTAATTATGAATCATTGTTGCAACTACTTTTTTATATAGGGCAAAGTTTTCTTTTGAAAGGGGATCACTTTGGAATAAGACAAAAGAATTCCAACCCTAAACCTAACCACCCTTGCTTATTTTAAGAGATTTCAATAGCACACTCCACTTTTCAAAGGCTAAGGGATATACCAGCCTAAGGAACTTCTCAACTGACTTCCAGGAATGTGTAAATGATATAGAAGTCACTGATTTAAAGATAAAAGGGCCTTTATACTCTTGGAGAAATAAAAAAAGTAGGTAGTGGCACATCAATAAGAGGCTAGACAGAACTATGGTCAATAAGGATTGGTTTACACTCTTTCCACAGAGTAAGATGAAGGTTCTAGACCTTATTTTATCTAATCATGCTCCTTTATTGGTGCAGAATATGTTCCAGGCTTGTAAAAGAAATTTCCCATTTTGCTTTAACAACTACCTAGTGGATGTAAAAGGCTATGGTGGGATTATTAACAAAGTCCTATCTCAAAGATTAGGGGGTAGTAAGCAATATCTTTGTATAAAGAAATTCAAAGAAAGAAACAGGAATTAAAACTGCTAAAGCATAGAACAGAGGTTTCAACACCTCAAAGGCTCTTGAAAGCACTAAGAAATCCTTTTCTAAGGAGCAAAGGGAGTTGGTTATCTATCTCGAGCCCCCTTACTAAAGAAATACTAGCTCTGATTGAATATATAAAGGTACTTTTTAACCACAATGCACTAATTTCCAGAATCCAATGGATGCAAAAAGGAGACAAAAACTAAAAGTTATTTTTAATTATATTATAGATAGGAAAAATACCAACAAGATTCATTCTCTTGTCAACCAAGAGGGATAAGAAATGTCTGCTCAAAAAGGCTTTAAGAAGGAATTTGTTCTCTTTTTCAAGTAACTCTTCAAAACCTATATCTTTTGCTATTCTATAATTACATAATTGAGAACTTTGATCTCCAATCAATTTTTTAAGGTAGATATAGAAGTCCTAACAAAGCCAGTTAGTCCTTATGAAGCGAAAAAAAGTGGTGTTTAAGCTTAATCTAACTAAAGCCCCTAGACCTGATGGTTTATTCTTTCAAAAGACTTAGCCCCTAATTAAAACTATAGCCACCGATGCAATCTTAAAGTTTTTTTTTTGAAAGAGATATCATTTGGAAGGAAATCAACTTATCCCATATTTGCTTAATTCCTAAATGCCTAAACCCTAACTCTTTAAATGAACACATGGCTATTTCTTGTTTTAACCTCCTTTACAAAATCATTTCAAAGATCATTATTAATATAATGAACTAAGTGCTTAAGTCTATTATTAGTGAATCATAAGGAGCATTTATAGATGGTAGGCCTATTAGTAACAACTTTTTAATGGCTCAGGAGTTACTTAAGGGCTATTCAAAGAAAAATGGCTCTAATAATTATGCCATTAAGGTTGACTTCCTCAAAGCTTTTGACACTATACGTTGGGATTTTATACTCAATCTCTTAGAAGGCTTATAATTTCTAGCAAAATTTAGGAGCTGGGTTAACCTCTACCTCACATCCACCTCCTTCAGTATGCTTGTTAATTGAGAGCCAAGCTCTATATTCTTATGAGTTAGAGGCCTCAGACAGGGAGATCCTATTTCTCCATTTCTCTTTATCTTAATATAGAGGCACTTATAATATTAATAAGGATTAACATCCACTCCAATCCTAACTTTAGATTCTATAGTAGAGGTAAGAAAGTTGGAATAGTAATCACTTGCTTTTATGGACAACTTATTCCTCTTTTCTAGAGCTCATGATACCTCAATCAACATTGAAGTTATCTCGTTTAGAGGTTAAAAATATTAAAATCCATATCCATTTTTAGGAAGTATCCAATCTAACAGAGAATGGTTAGCTAACGTTTAAGAGCTCCAAATCATGAGCCCCCTTTAAAATATATTGGGATCCCTATAATTACTAAGAAATTACAAGTTAGGAACTATATTCCTCTAGTAGACAAAATCTAAAGAAGCTAGTACAACAAATCCCTTTCAGTAACTGGGCAAGTGTTACTTATCAAATCAATTTTAAGCTCCCTATGTGTACTAGGCCTCCCATTTCTTTCTATCCAAATGTCTAATTAAAGAAATTTTAAAAACTACAAAGAGGTATCTTTAGGCTGGTGACAAGGAAAGTAAATTCTTAGCTAAGGTTTCAAGGCAAGATGTGTGTAGGCCCCTAAAAGAAGGAAGTTTGGGGATCATTGGCATAGGCCCTAGTGACAAATTTTTTCTAGGGAAGAGGGTATGTAATCTATTAAATAAAAAAATCCTCTCTTTAGGTTAAATAGGTTGACAAATATGTCCTAAAAGGAAAAAGTATATAGGAATTGAAAAGTAGCTTCACAGGATCCTGGTTTGTAAGAAATCTACTAAAGATTAGAGAAGAATTAGGTTACAAAATTCAATACAGAATAGGGAATGGACATATTGCTCCCTTATTTTTTGATAATTGGTCCAAATTAGGACCAACAGTCCAGCCTACCACTCTTTACTGCTGAAATTTTAAAGTGGATGTATGGATCTACTAAGACTATGGCACGAAGTACCTACCTTTGTGGAGGCTTATTAACCTGATCACAGCCCTAATCCTGAGAGATAAGATCACAAAATTTGGACAAGACATCATGTATGAGCTCACACCAACCTTTTAACTAAGGAGATTTCCAGAGTTAAAGGTCCTAATTTGGTTAAATGGAAAGTCATTTGGAGCAAGTGCTTACTCCCTAGAGCTGCTTTCAACCTACGACTTCTAAGCAAGAATAGGTTACCTACTTTAGGCAAATTAAAGTTCTTTGACACCAATGATGTGTATGCATTGTGCAAAAGAGCCCCAGAGATAGATAATCGCGTATCCTTTAACTGTGGAATCTTAGAAGAGATCTGGAGCGTAATTAGGACAAAAACCCTAATTGCTGATCACAATTTAAATTTTGGAAACATCATAGCCAAAATAGAGAGAGAAAAGAGACTCACCAAAGGGGATCATGCTGTTCTGAAGATAGCCTTCAGATTCACCATCAATTACCTAGGGAAAGATCATAATAGCCGACACCTTCTCAATCTTGAGAAGAGAATGTTCCAAATGAAAAAGGAGTTATTTAAGTATATAAGAATTCATCTACTTTGAACAAGAATGTGCTGCTATTATTACACAAAACATGAATGGGGAATTTAATCAAAGATTATGCAAAAGCCTCTCAAGAAGAGACAAAGAAAAGAGAGGAAAACATTTGAAAGCGCACGTGTTCTTTAAGAAACGTTTGGAAGCATAATAAGCCTACTCAATTAGATTAATGGGGGGCTCATGAAAAAGACTCTTTAGCAAAGGCTTGAAGAGAGTAAAGCGATGTCTCCAGTGGACAACGCGTTATGACTACTGTCGCAGGTTTCAAATCCCAGATCGTCGCCAATTGGCTTCGTCTCCTCACCCATCAACGTTTCAAGCTTTCGATTGCTACTGTCTTGTTTTCCCAGTGGGTTTCGCACGCTTGCATCGTCTCCACCCTCATCAACATTTCTTGTTTTCCAAGTGGATTTGCATCACCATTATCAGCCAGTCCCACTTTTCAAATCTTCGAGACCTTGCATCGTCTCCACTTCCAGTAGAGATTCTGGCTCCCTCTGCTGTTTGATTTCCCACCCTTACTAGTAGCGACTTTCCCTTTGGGTGCCGACACTGTGAGGCTCGTTTTTAAAGACTTCTAATTGTGGAGTGGAATCAGATGGCAGCTTCCGAGGTCGGACAACCCCCAAGCCATGGTTTAGCGAGTCTTCCGTCTGTTGATCCCGTTGTGTCAACTACTGCTGAGTTGCATGCACGGCCATCACTTTCATTTCATGATTGTTTGGTAGGGCAGTCATCTCGTGCTAATAGAACTTCTTCGGTAAGTCAGAGTTCGGCTTTTGATCTTTGTAGTCAATGGATCGGAAAAATTCGTTTAGAGTATAAAGGGAATGATTACTTGCGCCCAAAGGTTCTGGTTGATGATGATATTGTCCAGGAGGTTAGTGGTAAGTGGACAGATGCTCTCATTGTTAAAGTTTACGGGAGGTCTGTTCATTTCACGTATTTGGAAAATCGGTTGTTCTTGCTTTGGAAGCCTTCGACGGAACTAGATCTTATTGATTTGGGGTATGGCTTTTACCTTGCTAAATTTGAAGAAAAGGAAGATATGTTGCGCATTGTGTCCAATGGCCCCTATATTGTTGGCGGTTAGCCGTTGTATATCCAAAAATGGAAGCTGAGTTTTCAACCCTCTACAGCTAGAATTTCCTCGATGGTTACTTGGGTGCGTTTTATTGAATTTCCAATGGAATTTTATCGTGATGAATTCTTATTTGTAGCGGCTAGTGCTGTTGGAACGCCCATTAAGGTAGATAGGCAGACGTCCATGGCTACTAGAGGACGTTTTGCTAGAGTTTGTGTGGAATTGAATCTTAACCAACCTCTTGTTCCTAAGGTTTTTATTGGTGGTGCATGGCGATGTGTCGAGTACGAAGGCATTTTAGGGGTCTGTTCATGATGTGGTCGTGTCAATCATCGTATTGAAAATTGTACGGAGGTGGTGGTTTCGGTGACGACTGGGGCAGCGACTGCTAGTGGAGCTACGAATATAGCGATGGTTGCGGATAGTTCAAATTCTAAAGACGATATCTTTGGTCCATGGTTGGTTGCACAACGTAAACCAAAGCGTACTGTTAGAAGTAAGTCTTTTCCAATTTCTCAGGAGAAGAAAGTATCTACCATTGTTACTGGTTCTCGATTTGACTCTTTACAGGTGGAGGATAGAGTGGTTGTCAATGCGGATAAGGGGTCGGTTGGGTCTGGCAAGAGGATTTCTAGTGTTAGTAGGACTCTAGGTCCTAGAGATACAAGGAAGAAGCCTGAGGTGGTTAAGGAGGTTGGGAGGTCTAGTCGTGAGAAGGGTCACTTTCGGAATGGGCCTGTTGTGAGTAAGTCTGTTTTTGAGGGTCCACTCGTGGTACTACTGAGATAAGAGACTTTGGCAGTTGGACAACGTTCTGGGCCGGATACAGAGGATAGGGTGCCTGATGCATTTAACCAGTTCTTGGTCGAGGAGACTCAGATTCCTAGCTTTCCGCCAGCGGGGGAGCCTGTCTTGTCAGTGATTGATCAAGTTGGTGGTCGGGTAGTGGCACAATTTGTTTCCCCTGAACCGAGACCCCCTGACCCTATTGTTGGTGACGTCATTGTGTGTGAGGTACCGGTGGAAGCTTCGGAAGCTTTGGCCACCACAGTGGACGGTGTGGTGACTGATGCGATTTTGTCAGCGACTACTGATGTTATTTTTGTTAAGAATGGGGATTGTGTTGGTCGCTATCGGAGTCAAAGCCCGCCTAGAAAGTTGTAAGATTCGGGCTCTTTCTTTGCATCTATTTTTTAATGGATTTAAAAATACTTCAGTGGAATTGTGGCGGAGCTGCGAAGAGGGGCTTTTTGACCCATGTAAGAGAATTATGTCGTCTTTATTGTCTGGACATGCTAATTATTGTGGAGCCTCAAATTTCGGATGATAGAGCGACTAGGGTGGCGAAGAAGGTAGGTTTTTCTGACTTCTTCCTTTCTTATGCTGTTGGTTTTGCGGGTGGTGTATGGTTGTTTTGGAATAAGACTGTTTGTGACATACGTTTGCTACAGATGGATTCTCAGTTCATTCATTGTTCAGTTGCTGTTAGGGGAAGTAGTAGTTGGTTTCTTACTGCGGTGTATGCTAGTCCCATTCGTAGTAAGCGAGATTTTTTCTGGTCTTAGATGTACGACCTTGCCGATTCTGTAAATGCACCTTGGTTATTATTTGGTGATTTTAATGACATCGCCTATGTACATGAGAAAAAAGGGGGTGATTTACCATCTGTCGCTAATTGTGGTAGGTTTTTACGGCATTGAAACTATTGTTCCCTTATGGATTTGGGTTGTGTGGGTTGTCAGTTTACTTGGACACATTGCTCGGATTGGTGTTATACAGGAACGTTTGGATCGGGCTTTGTGTAATGCTGGTTGGCGGTTGAGATTCCCTGAAGCTTCTGTTATGTTTTTGTCTCGGCTTGCTTCTGATCATTTTCCTCTATTATTGTCTTTGAGAGGTTTCTCTTCCTTGCCTTTGGAGCGGCCATTTCAATTTGAGGCTGCTTGGACTTTATGGGAGGATTTCAAGCAGGTTGTTTCCTCGGCATGGTTTATGCCTCATAACTCTATTTCTGATGCTCTTTTTTTGGTTCAGGAACAAGCTGTCCGTTGGAATAAGGAGGTTTTCGATAATATTTTTAAAAATAAGAGGGTTTTATTAAAGCGAATAAAGGATTTTCAGTTGGCTATTCAGCATCACCCCTCTTCTTCCCTCTTGTTGCTTGAAAAAGACTTGTTATGTCAATATGATTTATGTTTGAAACAGGAGGAGACACTTTGGTTTCAGAAGTCTCGGGCTGCCTGGATTAAGGATGGAGATCGTTGTACTAAGTTTTATCATGCGATTACTAGGGTTTGTCGGAGACCGAAAAAAATTGAATGTTTGAAGAATGCGGCTGGGGAGTGGGTGTCTGATCCAACTTTATTGAAGGATATGGCAGTGGGGTTCTTTAAGGAGTTGTTCTTAAATGATGGGGGTTTTAATACTGTGGGTTTTGAGGGTTTGACTTTTCCTCAGTTATCTGAGCAGGCAGTGGAAGATATGTTGAAAACTGTTACTCTGGAAGAAGTCTGGCAGGCTATTTCGAGTATGGGTTCTTATAAGGCCCCAGGGCCGGATGGTTTTCAACCTATTTTTTTTAGAAGTATTGGGACATGGTTGGTGAAGAGGTTTTCCAGTTTGTGTCGCACACATTTACTTCTGGTGAGATGGATGCTAAGGTTGCTATGGGTTTTATTGTGCTTATTCCTAAGGTTCATGCCCCAGAATTGTTTTCTCAGTTTCAGCCTATTACACTTTGTAATGTGTTGTATAAAGTGGTTATGAAGGTTTTGTCGACTCATTTAAAACCTTTTATTGACTGCTTGGTTAGCCCGTTCCAGAGTAGTTTTATACCGGATCGTACTACGGCTGATAATATTATTATTACTCAGAAACTACTGCATTCTTTTAGGAGGTCTAAAAGTAAAGTAGGCCATTTTGCTTTGAATTTGGATTTGGAGAAGGCATATGACAGGGTCAATTGGGATTATCTTCGATTTGTATTGCAGGTTTTTGGTTTTCCTTCTCGGTGGGTTAATCTGATTTTAAGTGCTCTCTCTCAATCTTCATTGGCTATTCTATGGAACGACAGCCCCTCTGCGTCCTTCTCTGCCACTCAAGGGCTTCGCCAGGGAGATCCACTCTCACCTTATTTATTTGTTCTTTGTATGGAAGGTTTGACCATGCTTATTCAGAGAGCATTGACGAGTAAAAAATGGAGTCCAGTTAGAGCTTCTAAAGGGGGACCAGACATTAGTCATTTACTTTTTGCTGATATCTTGTTGATTTTTGGTAAGGCTTCCGCTAAACAGGTTAAAGTGGTTCGGGAGGTGTTAGATGTATTCTATATGGCAAGTGGCCGGAGGGTTAATCTTTCTAAGTCAAGAATTTATTTTTCTAATTCTGTTTCTCAGGTATTGAAATCTCGGCTACAACAATCGCTGGGAGTAGCAGTTACTTCTGACTTGGGCAAGTATTTGGGTGTTCCGCTATTACATGGTCGTGCCTCCATTACTCATTATTAGAATTTGGTGAGTTCGGTTGAGACTAGGCTGGCTAGTTGGTGCTCTAAATTTCTAAGTCCCGCCGGGAGGGAAGTGCTTATTAAGTCTTCTATTTCTTGATTACCAATTTACACGATGCAAACGGTTTGGTTACCTTCCTCTATTTGTGGTAGTTTAGATCGTTTGGCTCGTGATTTTTATTGGGGTTCCTCGTCGGATCGACGTAAGATGCATTTGGTTGGTTGGAATTGGCTTATTCGGCCAAGGAGACATGGGGGTCTTGGTTTCAAAAGTTCTAGATTGATGAATGTTGCTTTATTAGGTAAGTTGGGTTGGAAGCTATATTTGAATGATTCTACTTTGTGGGCGGAGGTATTATGTTGTAAATATTGTAATGGGGGGCCTATTTCTTTTTTTGCTAAGGGTTCGACTTCTAGTTTATGGAAGGGGTTAGTTAAAAGTTTTGATTTATTGTTTCCTCTTTCGGTTTGGAGGGTTGGTGATGGTTCCCAGATTAGTCTTTGGTTTGATAATTGGTGTTCAGGAGGTCCTTTAGTGGATCATATGGATGGCTTGTCAGTAGGGGAAGAACATTTTCGGGTGGCGCATAGAATTACTGATGGTTCTTGGGATTTTTTAAGCTTACGTTCTGCTATTCCGGATCATTTCAGGGAGGTTATTCGGGCAATTCCTTTGCCTTTGTTTACTTCGGTGCAAGATAATATGTCGTGGAGTTTTTCCTCGAATGGCGCTTATTCGGTTCGAGCAGCTTATAAAGCGCTTCTTTCGGAAGAGGTGTCTAATGATTCTATTTCGTCTTATTTTTCTTGGATGTGGAAGGTGGCTGGTCCACCAAAATTTAAACATTTCTTGTGGTTACTTGGGCACTCATGTCTTCCGACAAACTCTTTGAGGTTTTTACGGGGTTTGGCTACTTCTAATTTGTGTGGAGTGTGTTTTTTAGATGCTGAGTTTCCTTTGCATTTATTGCGTGATTGTCGGCGTGCAGTTGCATGGTGGCAGTAGTGGGATGTTCCTGTTAATTTTTTTACTGCGGTGAATTTGGTTGATTGGCTAGCTTTGAATTTGCGTGCTCATACTATAGGTCCTTTTGGGTTTGCCTGGGCACATTGGTTTTTGGCAGGTATTTGGTGGTTGTGGAAGGCTTAGAATCTATTGATTTTTCAAACGGAGTTTCTTTCCTTAGTAAAGTTGACTGGTTGTGTTTTTCAAGTTGCACTGGATGTGTCCCTGACTTCTGTTTTGACATTGAAGCTTCATGGTGTGCGGCGTTGGATTGGTTGGACTGCGCCGCCTTCTGGTAGGGTGAAGTTGAATTGTGACGGCAGTTCTATTGTTAATCCTGGGCTGACTAGTGGTGGAGGGTTGTTGCGTGATTCCTTTGGTCGTTGGCTTGGGGGATACTCGTTTAGAATTGGTGTTTCAACTATCTTGGTGGGGGAGTTATGGTCCATTCGATATGGTTTGAATTTTGCGTGGGATCATGGTTTTTGACAAGTCATTGTCGAATCTGATAGCATGGAGGTAGTATGGATGGTGACTTGTGGTGTTACCTTTTCACATCCCTTGTCTGTTTTGGTTGTGGATATTCAAGCTTTACTTGCTAGGAATTGGCGGTGCTCTATTAGGCATGTGCTTCGTGAAGGTAATTTTGCAGCAGATTGTTTGGCTAAATTGGGTCATGACATTGCTTCTACTTTTCAGGTTTGGGAGGATATTCCTGCCGCCCTCTCTTTGATTGTATGGGCTGATGCCTGTGGTATTTCTTTTATGCGATAGTTTTTAGTTTCCCTTCATTGTAACCAAAAAAAAAGGATTAATCAAGTTAGTATATCTGTTATCAAATAGTTTATCTAGATGATTTCAAACACTTTGTATTGGGCCATTTTGGCTTCACTTTTATAATTCCTTTAAGGATACATTTTCTTCTGATATATAATCATTTACCTTCTAAAAACATGTAATTATAAATTAAACCTCATCATAATTTTAATTATGTAATAGTTATTTATAAATTTTACTTTTGATATTAAAGTTTTCATTATTTTCAATTCTTGACTAGGAATTATCTAAAAGAATTTATTTTTATAGTTTATTTATATATATATAGATATACTCTTTAAATATATATCTACAGTAGAAAGAAAAGTACAAAGATAAAATATATGGAATATATAGATTTTAAAAATAACATTCAATTTTGATAGTAAAATCTATAGAATAAAAAAAAAAATATAACAGGCATAACATCGCATTAAGAAATCCTCAACTCTTGCCATCTTTAAATCCTTAACCCTTACTGTCTGAGGACTGCATCTTCTTCTCTGTTCAAGTTCAGGCTTTCGGGTTCAAAGTCTATGTACGATGTTAGAACCTTGTAGTTTCTGTTTCTTTGTTCTTTTCTCTTTGTCATTCCATTAGTGGCTATATACCTGATTAGAATGCTTCTGCTATTCTCGGTTAATCATGATTTTCGTTTGAATAAGCTGTTCTTTCGCAAAGACCTTTTTCTTTCCTTTCCTTCTTTCTTGTGATCGTTTTTTAGCTTTTCGGATTTGTCTTTCCTTTAAACATAAAGAGCTATGATTTGAAACAATTTTCTTCTGCTTTGGT
>JANITX010000002.1:59585588-59599674 GCA_027564395.1 Erythroxylum ulei
CGGGCATAGTTTGTGTTTGATTAAATGCCTAAATGAAAGCTTTTAATTCCACCATGGAAAGCTGCCGCCTCTGTTGATATTTTCAAGGGCCAAATGTGTTTTTCTATAGCTTCTCTAGAGGTTTAAATGGAAATATGGAGGTGCTTTTAGCTTGTTTGCTTAACATTTGTTTGACTTAATTGTTTCGGTTAGCTCAACAAATTTAGATTTTGAAGGAGCGATATTGTTAAAGTTAAAGCCGGATCCTTTTGTGGGGAGAGGTTTTGTTCAGAACTGCTGCTCACTCATTTTTCTGGTCTTTGAACTTATAGGTTCTAGTGGAAAGGACTCCATTCACCTCTAATAGTGTGAAATCAAGGGTAATCTGAAGTCCAAGGGTAAAAATTTTAAAATTTTAAAATTATCTTGCTATGTATTTGTCGATTGGTTTATCAAAGGATTTTTATTTATTGACATAGTTCGGCTTAAAGTTTTTCCCAACATAAATAACATTGGAGAATTATGCTTTTAGTTGGTTACTCAGTTGTTGAATTTTGGGGTAACTTGCAAGTTTCCTCCTTCACATCTTATATACTCCTGATGTTTGCTACATAAATAGTCCCAATGAAAACTGACCTTTCTCCCATTTTTTAATCCTCTTTAAACTTTGTCTTCCATAGTGTTGTGAGAAAAATATACAGTTTCAACTGTTTTATGTTACAAATATGTATATAGCTGGCTTACTTGTTTGAACCTTTGGTTCTATTTTCTTGTTTCATTGCTCTAAGGCCTTAAAACTCATTGCAGAAGAGCTTTCTCTCCTGTTTTCATTGTCTATAAATGATTAGCTATTGTTAGGCCTAACTCCTACTTCGATCTGTGATGCTTGGTAATGCCACATTAAACTTGGTGCTGAAAATAGCTAACCAATCGATATTGACATCTTGTTTGCATGATCAGTATCTAGGCATTGTAGACTTTTCTAATTACTCTTGTTCTTGTTACTACTGGGATATACTTATTTTCAGGGTTTTAGCTCTCTTCATTTGTTCATTACTCTTCTTTTTTTTTGGAATTTAATTTGGTCATTGCTGCTTTTTTTTGTTAAATCAGAAATATTATAAAACAAGAAATAAAAGCTTTATGTAAATAACTAGAGAAATCCCAAAAACCAAATCTCATACCGAGTCCAAATCCAAAGACCAAACTTACCCACTCGAACTTGGAGCCAAACTAAACTGAATACAAGAGAAACAACACAAGACATAAGAACATTGAAATATACAGGCTCTGTTTGGCAAACAGCTGATTGCATTAGCTGTTAGCTGATTCTATCAGCCTATAGCTAATAGCTGATTTGACCAGCGGATTACATTAACTGTTTGTTAGGAATGTTTGGTAAAATGTTTAATATTAGCTGTTTATGTGTAAAATGAACTATAAGGACATGACTTTAAAAAAAATTATAAGGGTATGACTATTATATATCTTAGTATTTTGTTGAATATTCTTATATGAATTTAAATTTTAGATATTTAATTCTACAAAAATTAAGTTTATAACTTTAATAAAAATATAGAACATTTAATAATAATAATAATAACAATAATAATAATAATAATATAAATTTAATAAAAATAGAAAATTTAATTATTATTATTATTATTATTATTGATTCAATTAATTAAACTATTAAGTTTTTATATTTAATAAGATTTGTTTTAATATTATTTATATATCACAAAATATTGCATTTTTTATTTTTATATAGAACTAAATTATTAAATATCAAAAATTAAAGGATAAATATTAAATTACCTAAATAGAAAATTTTTATATTTCTTTCAAATTTATGATTTTCCTTTTGTTCTGTAATAATTGGAATCATAAAAAAGAGAATTTTTTTTATTGTAATTAAACCTTGGAGTTGACGTTGAATGTTGTTGGGGCGATAGCATGTAAAAATTCTTTTAACTTCAAATTGGGGATTAAGGGTTTCAATTTTGATTGTCCGAATGGCCTAAAGCTCTCGACTCACTCCTCTGGAAAAACCTCCCGGCCATCTTTCTTATTGGTTCCTCCAACGGCGGCAAACAAACCATCCTCTCTCATAGGTCTACTCTCTCTTTTCTCTCTTTCATTTGTATTTCAATTCTTAACAAAACGTTCGCGTAATATTTTCCATTCCATGGTTACTTTCGGTGGATTTCTGGGACACTAGTGATGATGCATCATCCTCTTCTAAGATTCATTTTTCATGGGTTCGTTTCTTTTCTTCTGTTTGTTTGATGGTTTCCTTCTTTCGGGGAGGCGCAGTGTAGAGGATGAGCAGCTGGCGGAGGCGCGGTAGAGAGGGAGATCAACAGGCTTGAGAAGACGACAGTAAGTGAAGAATCGTTGGGAGGATTTGCCAAAAATCGTTAGAAAAATTGTTAAAGTGGTAGAGGTCTGCGGTGGGCAAATTTGGCATATAGGTGATTACCCCAAACGCTGCATACAAGTAGCGTGTTCATTTTTAGCGGTTTATGTACAATAAGCTGATGAAAAAGCCATTCTCCAAACAACTTTATCAGCTGTTTGAAGAGTCAACCAGCTAAAATTAACCAATCAGCTAAAAAAACAGCTGATTGGAGTGTAACCAAACGGGGCCACAATGCCAATTACAAATATTTCCTATTTCTTTCATCCTTCCAAAAATGTTTGGTGGGCAATCTTACCCATTCCTTGCATATATGCTCACTGAACTCCTATAGAGTCGCATTCACCAAGGATACAAGTGTTACTTGATAGACCCATTCTCTTGAGCCCTTCTTTTGTTTGGAAAATAATTGTCCTGTGCAAAAATCGCAACCTTAACCCCCCGAAAATAATTTTGGAATTTAATTTGTTCATTGCTCTTGTTATTGCTAACCCTACATTAATTATTTTCTGTACCTTTTTGTTTGTGCCTCTCTGTCTTCTGCCGAGCAGGACTTGAAATGGCTTCAACGGGACAGTCAGCATCTCTAAAACGGCGAGATGGACCGACGACAAGAGAAGGAGATCAACTAAGTATAATACCTTTGGGAGCAGGCAATGAAGTGGGTAGATCTTGCGTGTACATGTGCTTCAAGGGCAAAACTGTGTTGGTAAACATTAAACCTTTTATTTAACACTTTTTTTGGTAGGAACTGAATGTTTTTGTTAATATTTTGTTCTCCAACTTCCTTTTGGCATGTGCAGTTTGACTGTGGAATTCATCCAGCCTACTCTGGCATGTCTGCTCTTCCATATTTTGATGAAATTGACCCTTCAACAATTGATGTTCTTCTTATCACACAGTATGTTTATAATTTTCCTGGCTTGCTAAATGTGGTTGCTTTGGTCTTTAACAGTTTTATTTTCATTGGTACTTCACATTGGTTGATAACTGGCTACTAGGTGTAATTTACTGTGAAATGCTACCATATGAAAAGAAATATGGTACAACTATGTTTTCTAGTTCATCAGTTTATTTTGCTCCCCACGGAGTTCAACACTTTTGCATTCTTTGGGTATCCCTTTTATATCACAATACCTTTTTTTCCTAATTTTTTCTTGTTTCCTTGCTGTAAAGTTAGGATTTCTTTTTTTGTGCTTGGGTTGAGAACGAAGATATCCCATTTTGGTGCGCTTCATAATTGGGTTAGTTTTGAACATAAATGAAAGGTTGTGGACTAGTTAATTATAACATATTATTATGGTCATTGGGGATTGTAATGCAAGTTTGCTAAGTGTTTTATACTTTTCATTTGTAGGCCTATTATGTGGAGATTATTGTACTCGTTTTTGGTAACTCCCAATCCTCTTGTATAAAGTGCAACTTTTGACGAGAGTCTGATGTTGGAAGTTTTGCTTGTAATTCTTTAGTATTTTTATGCTTGAATTTTCTTATCCATAAAATAATTTTTTTCCTTCTTCCATTTGTGGTGAGTAATATGATGTTTTATATCTTTTTTCTTTTAGAGTTCTCTGCTTTGGTAGGTTGTTGAATCTTGCATTGATGTGCAAAATGTGCATCTTTGTCTACACATGTTTCACATGTCCTTTATCTAACATGAGAAGGATGATTCTAATCAGAAAGAAGTGACTAAGATTCATATTGCATACGGGTTTTGTTGTGTGCAGCTTTCACTTGGACCATGCTGCATCTCTTCCTTATTTTCTGGAGAAGGTTTGTTTTCTTTTCTGTTGAAAAAAATTGCTTACAGTCAAAATTTAACGGTTGAAATCTTTCCCAGACCACATTTAGGGGTCGAGTTTTTATGACTCATGCAACAAAGGCCATCTACAAGTTGATGTTGACAGATTATGTAAAAGTGAGCAAGGTATCAGTTGAAGATATGTTGTTTGATGAACAAGACATTAACCGGTCTATGGATAAAATTGAGGTTTGCTTCTCTTATTATTGCATCCCTATCATTGTTCTTTGAGATCTTGCAGCTAGTGGTAACTGGCATAGGAGAATCCATGATATAATATCATAAAATGAAATTAGTCTCTGAATAACAGAATGTAATTTGTCACTGTGGGTATCATGTCCAATATGGCTTGCAATGATGGTCAGCTCTTATTAATGCTTGTCTTTTAGTTGTATACATATCGTATGTTTGAAGTCTTGATGCGGGCAACGATTGATGTTGGCTTACATGATAAATTTTGTCCTGATATGTTCTGATCTGCAAGGGTTATGAATCTGTTTAATAGTTGGCAACATAAAGTTAAATCTATATAAATTCTTTTTTTTGAAAAAAATTAAATGGAGTGATATAGTGAAGATGAGTTAAGGAATAGTTCTACAACCTTCGGAGTTATACTCCTTTGTCAAAGCCAACCAACGGCTAGTAACCATATTCATAACAAAAAACGACTTCGTTTCTAGATCCCTGCACTTACTACATGACAGTGTTTGTTGATTGCTGAAGGGTTTGGATTAAAGAGCATAATTCTATATAAATTCTTTTTAACAGAGATTTGAATTAATTTTGGTATTCTTGACAATATTCTTTTGCATGCCTATCTTTTTACTTAGACCTCTTAAGTTGACTTTCCCATCTAGTATTTACAGAAAGCTACCTCAGAAGTGTTGAAGATCCTTATAGGAGCAAAGGAATTTTCTGATTTTGTTCGTGTACATCCCCTTCAAATCTTCTTGTTTCTTCTTATCATTTTTAATTTAATTTCTATTTCCACTTAAGTGTAACCGACTTTCTTGTTAATGCAATTATGCATTTTGCTTTCATGAGAAAGCTTTATACACATTGTTCTGATGAGGATGGATGTATCAGATTCAGTATGAAGGGATTTTGCTTCTTGTTTACTGTTCTTTTTAAACTTTCTCCAGCTTCGATATTTGTTTTTGACATGGTAAAATTTTACCATGATCCAATTTCTTGTTTCAAACGTCAATGCTTTTGACAAGGAACATTGCAGTTTATATGGTTGTCATAATTGTTTCCTGCATTTTATTGTCCTTTTCTGATATAATATCTGTTAACAAAAAGTTGATACCATAAATGCTTGGCTTCTGTTTTTAAGTATGTAGACACGTTGGCTCTAGCTTGATTGTGGATAGTGCTTCCATGTATATTTCTTTTTGTCAAAAGTTTCACCCCAGGTACAAGTCTCTAGTTAGAAAAGTTAACATTTAAGAAAGCACCCGAGAATTGATATTTCTATTTGCTTTATAGTAATTGATGCTTCTTGTGATAAGAACATGGTTTTGACTCCATCTAGGAATTCTTCTCCAAAGAAATCCAAGTTGTAACATTTGTGTTATGTTTTGACTGCTGTGTTGTATGTTTTACCCTTTTAAGATTAAAGGAAAGTATGTTAATGGCATGAGGCTTAATATCTGTGTTTGCTTCAAAGTGATTGATTGTTCTCCAAAGAGACATGATTTTCTTTTAGCTCCTTTCCTTCTCTAAAGGCAATGCAAGGTGTAGCTTCTTTGTTATGTTTGTGCTGTATTTTAACTTACGTGATTGTTTCATCAGTTGTAGTTGTGGATTTGTGAAGTATATCTTCTATTTGTTTCTAAGTTGTCAACTATACTTGTATTATAGGTTATTGACTTCCACCAAACTGTGGATGTGAATGGCATTAAGTTTTGGTGTTATACTGCTGGCCATGTTCTTGGTGCTGCTATGTTCATGGTGGACATTGCTGGTGTTCGAGTACTCTATACTGGAGACTACTCACGTGAAGAAGATCGGCATCTTCGTGCTGCTGAGATGCCACAATTCTCACCTGATATTTGCATAATTGAATCCACTTATGGTGTTCAGCTGCATCAACCTCGTCATATTAGGGAGAAGCGCTTCACTGATGTTATCCACTCTACTATTTCCCATGGAGGTCGCGTGCTAATCCCAGTGTTTGCCCTTGGTCATGCTCAAGAACTTCTATTGATCCTCAACGAGTATTGGTCAAACCATCCAGAACTCCATAATATTCCCATTTATTATGCATCCCCCCTTGCAAAGAAGTGCATGTCTGTTTACCAGACATATATCCTTTCTATGAATGAAAGGATACGCAACCAGTTTGCAAATTCAAATCCCTTCAAATTCAAACACATATCTCCTTTGAATAGTATTGAAGATTTTGCTGATGTAGGCCCATCAGTGGTTATGGCTAGTCCCGGTGGATTGCAGAGCGGGTTGTCAAGGCAGCTGTTTGATATGTGGTGCTCTGATAAGAAAAATGCCTGTGTTATACCTGGCTACGTTGTCGAAGGGACACTAGCGAAAACTATTATCAATGAACCAAAGGAAGTAACACTCATAAATGGACTAACTGCACCGCTCAACATGCAAGTCCATTATATATCTTTCTCTGCCCATGCAGATTACGCTCAGACAAGTACATTCCTGAAAGAGCTAATGCCACCAAACATAATTCTTGTTCATGGAGAAGCCAATGAGATGGGTAGGCTTAAACAGAAGCTTATATCAGAGTTTGTTGATGGAAACACCAAGATCTTGACTCCTAAAAATTGCCAGTCTGTTGAAATGTACTTCAACTCTGAAAAAATGGCAAAAACAATTGGAAAACTTGCTGAGAAGACCCCAGAAGTGGGCGAAAGTGTAAGTGGAATACTAGTTAAGAAAGGCTTCACTTATCAAATTATGGCCCCCGAGGATCTGCATGTATTCTCGCAGCTATCAACAGCAAATATTACACAGAGAATTACCATTCCATTCTCTGGTGTCTTTGGTGTCATAAAACACAGGCTTGAGCAGATATATGAGAGTGTGGAATCTGGCACTGATGAAGAATCTGGGGTTCCAACATTGCTAGTGCACAAGCGAGTGACAGTAAAACAAGAATCTGATAAGCACCTCTCGCTTCATTGGACTGCTGATCCTATAAGTGATATGGTGTCAGACTCAGTTGTGGCTTTAGTCTTAAACATTAGTAGAGAAATCCCCAAGGTGGTGGCTGAATCAGAATCCATAAAAACAGAAGAAGAAAGTGGAAAGAAAGCAGAGAAAGTTATATATGCACTCCTAGTTTCTCTTTTTGGGGATGTGAAGCTTGGAGAAAATGGAAAGCTGGTGATAACTGTTGATGGAAATGTGGCACATCTTGACAAAGAAAGCGGAGATGTTGAAAGTGAAAATGAAGGACTCAAAGAAAGAGTTCGGACTGTCTTTAGACGAATTCAAAGTGCAGTGAGGCCAATTCCTGTGTCTGAATCCTAAACCTTTTGTAGATTTTCTGTTGCCTTTTGGTTTCGGGCATTTTTCAATTGTAGGGCTTCAGAATATATCACCAATATGGTGTCTTATAACTTAGTATCCTCAATCGAAGCAGAACTCTGACATGTGAACCTCTTGTTTGATCTTCTCTGAAAAATGGAAATTTACCATATAGTATCCTCAAGTGAAGCAGAACTCTGACAGGGGAACCTTTTGTTTGATCTTCCCTAAAAATGGAAATTTACCATATTCTTACATTCAATTTTCTGGTCCCTACTTAAAAGTTATGGCCAGTTATACTGAATGTTATCTTATTTTAATTTTCTTTCTTCGGTCCTACTGTTATTGTAATCTCCAATAGTCATTTAATATAGGTACTGTTGCAAAACCCCTTCATTTTGGTGGTATAACAGGTGTTTTGCAAGCCGTCTCCAATGCGATGGGAAAATCGTTTTGCATTCCCGTAACATGTAGTGCCCATGTTACGGATTTATCATATGAGCAGCGAAAAAATGAGTAGAAGCTGTAAATCATGGTGGTAACCTTGTTGTTACAGGCCTTTGACCTATTTCTGGTTAACCTTTGTTGTTACAGGCCTTTGACCGATTTCTGGTTACGGGACATTGTAAAACAATATTATGGCTAGCTGTTTGGAGAAAGCTAAGAATAAAGGACAAACTAAAGTTTCAGTAGCTGTGTCTTATGCCAGGGAGAGCAGGAAAGTCTTAAACCACCTGTTTTTTGAGTGTGAAGAAACAGAATTTGGTAGCTCATCCTTAATACCTTCAACATGCTCACTTCAATTATGGGTTGAATGAATATACTCAACTGGGTCACTGAGATTGAAATATAATTCCTTGGCATGCCTCTCTTCTATATTTTAGCAAAAAGAACTTGTATATGGATTTAGCCCTTTGTGGACTACCCCTCTCATATAGTCTCATTGCACCGGTAGGGTCTTGAGGATTTTGTAACTCTACTTCTACATCAATGTTGCCTTTAATCCAGTCATGAAAATCTGGATTTCTTGTTCTTGAGACAAAGGACTAGCCCAAGTTGTTAGTTACTCAACCTGTCTTTGGTATTCCTCAACAATGCTAGTTTGTTGGATTTTAGAAAGTTCTCCTAGTTTGTTGTTGCAAATGAGATGGCTAAATCATAAATTAAAATTCTCCATTTTATGAAAGGTCAGTCCCTCTCCAGCTTGATAATCCATAGTTAGGAGGAAGGATTTTTTTTTGAAAAAGAAAATTGATTAAATGAAAAAAGATAAGTTACAAAATTAAAGATGTTCCAGGTAAAGACCGAAACAAAAAATTGAGGAAAAGTAACTATCCAGTCATATTAATAGAACAACGTGAGGAAAAAGAATGTTAGAGCCTTGGAACTTCGTTAATAATGTGGAACAAATTGCTGCAGTTATATAAGTTCATTTGCACCTTTTTAACCCCACCAGAAGATTTGCTAGCATGAGTTTGTTATGGCCCTGTGAGATGGAACGAGTTATGGGTCTCTGTGATGTGGGTGTTGAAGGGGAAGGTGTTTGAGTTAGAGGTTTTCTTTTTGTTTCCTCGGGTCATTAACAGGACCAGCTCAATAGAGGGAGCAGGGAACCTCTTGAGCTTTGAAGTGCTCAAAGAACTTTTAATTGATTTTCGAAGTCCCCAATGTATTGATTATTATTGTTTAAATACAGGAAGTGTAAACAACTGCTTCCTACATCAAAGGCACTAATTCTAAGTAGAGAAACACTCTCCTCAACTAAGCATGAAAATAGGGAAACGGAGGATCACCCTCCTACAAAACAGGAAACATGGGAAAATAACTGAAACAGAAATTCTCAAAATAATGTGACTAATTCAGCAGCTCTATTAGTGGTTGTTTAGACTGTATAGCCTTGGATCCATGACCATAACGTGTGTAAACTTGTAATGGCTTGGTAACATTACTACCCATCCCCAAAGGAAGCTTGTCCTCAAGCTGAAACTCTGGAAACTTGTCGGTGATAGAATGAACCTGTTCCCAAGAAGCATCGGCTGGAGAGGAATGACTCCAATGGACCAAAATTTCAGGAATTCCCCCTTTGACTCGGTAATCCAAAATAGCTGTTGGTTGAGTAGGATTCACTGGTGGAATAGATGGCAGGATCGGCGCAGGAGGAGAAAGTCCCTCATAATATCGCTTAAGGCAGGAAATATGAAAAACAGAGTGCAGTCTTGAGTCTGATGGAAGATCCAACTGGTAGGCCATGGAACCAATGCGCTCAAGGATTGTAAAAGCACCGAAGAACCTTGGTGAAAGTTTCTGGTTTTTTCATTTAGCAACCGAAATCTGGCGATAAGGCTGTAAACGTAGCAAAACTTTATCGCCCACCTGGAATTCCACAAAACGATGGGACTTATCATAACTGGACTTCATTTTCTGTTGAGCCCACTGGAGATTTTGACGGAGGTGCTGCAACATTTCATCCCTGGTTTGCAAGGCTGAATCAACTGCCTCAAATTTAGAGCTACCAGGAAGGTAGGAAAGTAGCTTTGGGGGAGGTCGACCATAAACTGTTTCAAAAGGGGTTGCCTTGAGGGAAGAGTGGTAACTGGTGTTGTAACAAAATTCTGCCCACGAGAGCCAGTCGATCCACTTGGTGGGGATTGAGCTTGTGAAACAACGGAGATACATCTCGATTGTTCGATTAACCACTTCAGTCTGACCATCCGACTGTGGGTGATAGGAAGAACTGAAGCAGAGAGTTGTACCACTCAACTGAAATAATTCTTTCCAAAAATAACTTGTGAAAGTTGCATCCCTGTCACTAACTATAGTCTCTGGCAGTCCATGCAGTTTAAATATGTTGTCAAAGAAAGACCGAGCAACACTTACAGCGGTGTAGGGATGGGACAAAGCCAAAAAATGTCCATACTTTGAAAATCGATCGACCACCACGAGGATCACATTTTTTCCTCTGGAAGTTGGAATGCCTTCAATAAAATCAAGAGATATGTCAGCCCAAATTTGAGTAGGAATGGGAAGACGGTTGAGGAGTCCGGCAGGCTGTAGAGTTTTTGTTTTGTGCCGCTGGCAGGTATCACAAGCACGAACAAAATCCCTCACGTATTGCTTCATGCCAACCTAAAAAAAATCACGGGTTATTCTGTATAAAGATTTCTGGTACCCTTCATGTCCCTGGTTGTGTAAGGCACTGACCACTAGGTGGATAGAAGGGGAGTTTCGTGGAAGGTAGACCCTGTTGTTGTAGAGGAGAAAACCTTTCGAAAAACTCCATTTGGCAGAGGCGGTACCATTGTTAACTGCTGCAATACGTTGCTGTACCTCATCTGATGCAAGTTGCTCCTTCCGAATGTCATCAAACAAGCTTAAGTGAGGCATAGATATGGCCAAGAGGGTGGACTGATCTGAGTCACGTCTGGAAAGGGCATCGGCAATAGTATTTGCTTTGCCAGATTTATATTCCACTGTAAAACAAAACCCCAACAACTTACTAACCCAATGCTGTTGTGTAGAGGAAAGATGGCGTTTCTCTAACAAGTATTTCAGCGTGTAATGATCTGTCCGGACCACAAACTCGCGACCCCAGAGGTAAGAGTGCCAATGCTTGATTGCTTTCATAAGTCCGATCAATTCCCTTTCATATGCAGGAAGAGATTGGTGGCGGATTGCCAAGGAGCGACTGAAAAATGCGACTGACATGTTTTGTTGGACTAAAACAGCACCTATTCCAGAGCCAGAAGCGTCGCATTCGATGACAAATGGAAGCTCGAAATCCGGAAGGACTAGAATTGGTGTAGAAGTCATTGCAGATTTTAATTTTTCAAAAGCATCCACTGCCTCGTCAGTCCAGCGGAAATTATTCTTTCGCAACATAGCCGTGAGAGGAGCGGCGATGATGCCATAATCCTTGACAAACTTGCGATAATAGCCAGTCAACCCTAGAAACCCCCTTAATCCAGTCACCGTGGTGGGTTTGGGCCAGTCCAGAACTGCCGAAATCTTGGATTGATCGACTTGGACTCCTTGGTGGGAGATTACGTGACCCAAGTACGAAACCTGAGTCTGTCTGAAGACACACTTGCTGCGTTTAAGAAACAACTTATGCTTCACCAATAATTGAAAGATCAATCGCAGGTGGTGAAGGTGCTCGGCCCAAGAATGATTGAAAATCAGAATGTCGTCAAAAAACACAAGAAGAATTTTGCGTAAATAAGGTTGGAATACCTCATTCATCAAAGCCTGGAAAGTGGAGGGTGCATTTGACAATCCGAATGGCATCACTAGGAATTCAAAATGGCCATGATGTGTTCGGAAGGCCGTTTTTTCAATATCTGCAGGATGCATGCCCACTTGAAAATATCCAGATAATAAGTCAAGCTTGGTAAAGAATTTAGCTCCCCCCAACTCGTCTAGTAATTCATCAATCACCGGAATAGGAAATTTGTCCTTGATGGTTTTGGCATTTAATTCTCTGTAATCGACACACAAACGCCAAGACCCATCTGCCTTTGGAACTAAAATCACCGGAGAAGAGAACGGAGATTGGCTAGGACGGATAATTCCCTGTTGCAGCATGGCCAAACACTGTTTTTCAATCTCATCCTTCTGCCCATGCGGATACCGGTACGGACGGACAACCACAGGTTTTGCTCCTGGTTCCAGTGGAATCCTGTGATCACAAGCCCTGCTGGGGGGTAATCCTGTTGGTGTACTGAACACAGAAGCGAACTCTGTCAATAATTTCTGCAGCTGATTGTCAGAGTCAGAGGAACTTAGTAGGCTATAAAGATCTGATTGTTTGGTAGAACTAGTGGAATCCATTCCCTGTAATTCGATTAAGGAACCCTGCCGATTAAAACACATTTTCATGACAGCAAAATCCCATAGAATGGGTCCCAAAGTGCGAAGCCAGTTAACTCCCAACACAATATTGAATCCAGTTAGTGGAAGGATAAATAAATCAACTGAGAAAGAGTGGGAGTCTAGTAGGATCGGAGTCCCCTTACAAATACCTGGGCTACACAACTAGTCCCCATTAGCGACATTTACCTTCAACCCACCCTGTTTGTTTACCATAGCTCCCAACTCAGCAACCTTATCGACGGAAACAAAACTGTGAGTGCTGCCTGAATCCACCAAGATCAGAACGGCTCCTCCCTGCCAACATCCCATTAAACGCATGGACTGAGGATTTTGAGTTCCAGTGATTGCGTTCAAAGAGATCTCTGGTTGATCAAGAACGAAATCTAAATTATCAATCCCTTCCTCAATCGGCTCCTCCAAGTCAATCCAGAACAACTTCTTACATTGGTGACCACGCACGAACTGTTCATCGCAGTTGAAGCACAAACCCTTTTTCCGTCTCTCCTCCATCTCCTCTCGAGTCAGTTTCTTCACCATACGACTGCCACGAAGATCGGAAGAAAAGGAGCTGTGACGATTTTCGCGCAGAGCTGGAGTACGTGGAAAAAGTTTCCGTTCATACAACCGTGAAATGCTCATTGCAGTTGCTAAATATTTCGGATGGTGTAGTTCAACCTCGACACCAATAGCATCCTGCAACCCGCTGATATACAACTCCACTTTTTGATGTGGGGTGAGGGCACCAGCGCGGGACACCAAAACTTCAAAGCGGTTTTGGTAATCTGCAACAGAACCACTTTGCCGTAGTTTCGCTAATTCTCCCAGTTTGTTGCTGCGAACCGGAGGGCCAAACCGAAGGTGGCATTGCTCAATAAACTCATTCTAGGTAGGGTCTGGAATGTCTTCCAGTAACTGCAATAGCTATAACTGAGCAATTCCTTCCAAATGGTAAGAAGCCAGGCCTACTTTCTCTTCCTCAGGTGTATGTTGGTGTCGGAAAAAATGCTGGCAACGGCTAATCCACCCCAAGGGGTCATCCTTGCCATCATAACGAGGAAAATCAAATTTCGTGAATTTCGAAACAATCGAGCTTCCTCCATAATTTTCAGAAGCCGAAGCACCAGAAATTCCCTTTTCCTTCCGTGATATTGCTTGACTACCAGCACTGCTGGTTTGAAGACCATGCTTAGCCGATTCAAGGTCCAGAGACATAGCATCCAATGTGGCTTGCATTTGCTCCATTTGTGTAGAGCGGGTTTTGTTGGCTTGTTGTTCGGCTAATAATAAATCAAAGAGTTTGGTGAGTTGTTCCTGAACGGAGTCGCCCATAACTGTTGAATCTGATACCAAAATGTTATGGCCCTGTGAGATGGAACGAGTTATGGGTCTCTGTGATGTGGGTGTTGAAGGGGAAGGTGTTTGAGTGTTTGAGTTAGAGGTTTTCTTTTTGTTTCCTCGGGTCATTAACAGAACCAGCTCAATAGAGGGAGCAGGGAACCTCTTGAGCTTTGAAGTGC
>JANITX010000002.1:59599774-59615291 GCA_027564395.1 Erythroxylum ulei
CTATTAGTGGTTGTTTAGACTGTATAGCCTTGGATCCATGACCATAACGTGTGTAAACTTGTAATGGCTTGGTAACAGAGTTGCTTTCCAAGTGGGTCATTATATATGTAAAGAGGAGCGTACAATTGGTCTGCATATTGGGTGGAGCTGCTTAGTCATAATTATCTCCCGAATCTCCACTAATAGTAAGGATATCATACATTCTCTAGTGCATGATTGGTGCTTGAAACGCCAAAGATTCCGCTCCCTCCACAACCTGTAGATACAAACTCCCAAGGCAATAATATGGATAGGTAATTACGCTGAGAGGCCATCAGTAATCTCGACGATAGCTGTTCCAGGATCTGTCCAATAACATGAAGCAGTGACATAATCCCATATAGATTTGTTAAAATGACATTCAAAAAAGAGATGGTTACAAGATTCAAGCTGCAAGGAGCACATTGGACAATTGTTATCTATTTGGATATACGGAAGTCGATCTACTGTAGAAAGTTTATTTTGGATAGCTAACCAGTAGATGAAAGAAATTCTCGGCGGTAAACGCTTGTTCCTGAGGAGTGGGAGGATAGTTAGGCTGAAACTGCATTAGACTTCTAGGAAGGAATTCAATCACACTTTTTCTTCATTTGGAGTTCGTTGATGATGGAAGAAGTGTTCACACCGGATTAGCCATCCCAAAGGATCAATAAAGCCACCAAAATGGGAAAAGTCAAATTTTAAGAACTTAGGAACCATATTTTCCCTTCTTGATTTATCATTCAAGTTGTGGAGATGATTTGCAGCTAAGTTATAAGAAACTTCTTTTGAGCAATCACAACGTTTTTTCTTACCGTACTAGATGTCCCTTCTCATTCTCTTTTTACTTTGTCTTTATCTTGATCCTCCTAGTAAATAGGCATAAAAGCTTTTAACTGCTACTATAAGGTATATTAATCTCCAATAACTAGAGGTGCTGACACTAAATTGTTGTAAGCCCTAAACCGATTTCTAATTGCAAGACCCTACAAATTAGTATAAGGGGCATTGCAAAATAATAATAGGTTGGCAAATAAAGGTTTATTAAGGAGAACCCTACAATTTATTAAAGAAAAGAGCTATGAATATAAAATTATACTTACTTTATTTTCAGCTTCGAAATGTTTAAATATACTTCTTTTAACAACCTAACATTTCTTTCCGTCTTTTTAAGTGAAAAATACAAATAAAATAGTTGTTATTTATTCAAATTCTATTTCAAAAATAAAATTATCTACTTTTCTATCTTCTTTTTTCTATGAGAGAATCTCCTTTAGATTTAGTCAAAAGTGACTATCCAATTATATTTCCCTTTTGTCCAGCAATATTTTTGGTTGTTGTTGACTTGCAATAGTTGTTTATTAGCTAGAGTGGATGATCCATTGCCAAAAGCATATATTTGTCACCAAAATTTCAAAACTATTATTCTTCAAATTAGTAGTATTATCATATAAGACCTTAAGTGTTTTGTAGTTGTTCTTCAATTATATATCCCCTTCTTTAAAAATTTCTTGAAATTTTTTATGATGAGTTTTACGTTTATCCTTATCATTAATCTAATCATCAATTTCTCATCCTTGAAGACTTTAAACACCATATTCTTCTTGTTGGATCCATTTTTTCGTGATACAATTATTCATTTGCATCTCATGGGTAAGGAGGGATCTAACTAATTCTTCTAATGGCATATTAATATGAATAAACTGAACATAGAAATTGATTCATTATGTTCCATATAAAACAACTCATATTAATATAATTTTCTCTCTCTTAAATGACTTCATCATGTATAATTTAAAGCCTAAGACATATATCTTATGCCTCTATGTGGCCTTGATATTAAATGCACCGAGTCTCTTATCATCATTTCTGTACTCACTTTCATAATTTGGTCCTTATTTTTCAATTTATCTATAGCTATTTTCTTAGTTGGGACGTAAAAACCATTTTTACATTCCCTAAAGAGGAACCTATTTGGATTCAAAAGAAAGTATTTCATCATAGCAATGTATGGTAGCATACAGAGGACAATGGAGAAGCTTGTAGACATCAGTTTGTTAACAAAAAATAGAAAAGGTTATTACCCAAGCCAATAGTTGTGAGTTCTGAAGTTAAAAATGCAAAGGCTACTAGCAACAAGGATATTGATGAATGTAGAGCCAAAGGTTTATGTTTTTGGTGTGATGATAAATTTACTCTAGGAGAAAAATGGAAAAACCATTAATTCCATATGTATGTTATGAGGATAGGTTAAGGGTCGTCAATTGTAATTAGAGATGTATGTATGTAGTTCAGGAAAATGATCAAGATGCTTAGGAGGATGAAGAAGAATTTACAGGCTCTTCTTATTTCATATCAATGTAGGTCATGACAGGTATGAACGAGGTAGAATATAAGCAGATAAAGTAAAGGGCATTTTTAATGGAAAAAATACAAATATTAGTAGATGAAGGAAGTACATACAATTTTATTAATGGGTTGTTAATTAAAAAAAAGGAGAGGGAAACATAGATAATATTAAATCAGGGATGATTATAGTTGGTGGAGGATTACAAATTTGGTGTACTCAAGTTTATAAGAAAATGTAGTGGGTAATTAATGGTCATTCTTTTCGTTTCCATGCATTGATCATTAAGATTGGAGCAAATGACAAAGTATTGGGGGTATAATGGCCTAGCACTTTAAATGATGTGGTGTTCAGCTTCATATAGGTACTATATTGTTTAATTAGAGGGGTAAGCAAGTGAAATTGTATGCTAATTCAAAAGAAAAAAATATGGATGATAAGTGAGCAAATAGATAAACAAAAAAAGGTGATATTGTATGCCAAATTTTACTACTGAGTCAAGAAGAATCGAACAAATGGGGACAATCATGCAAGATTGAATATGGCTGGTATGAGTGACGATAAGTTGTACATGTCAGAGGATCAAGAATTACTGTAAAAATATTGCAATAATATGCAAATGTCTTTGAACAACCAGTAGGATTACCACCAAAGACAAAGCACGATCATCGTATATTACTGAAAGAAGGGTTTGAGGCTGTGAGACCATATCAATAGATGGGAATAAAGAAAATGGCCTTTAAAGAATTGGTACAAGATATGTTGAAATACGGAATCATTCAAGAAAGTGTCAGCCCATTTTCATCACTAATGGTATTAGAAAAAAAATAAAAGACAACACTTGGGGATTATGTGTTGATTATAGGGCTCTTAATCATTGCACCATTAAAGATAAATTTCCTATTTCACTTATAGAAAAGCTAGTTATTTTTTCAAGTTGGACTTAAGGGCTGGTTATCATCAAATTAAGATGTTTGAAGGGATGTACAAAAGACAACTTTTAAAACTTATAAAGGTCATTATGAGTTCTTAATTATGCGTTTTGTTAACCAATGCTCCAACTTTTTTTAGAGCCTTATGAACTCTATTGTCGATCGTATTTGAGTAAATTTGTACTGGTATCTTTTTATGATATATTAACCTACAGATCCTCTTTTCAACAAAAATTTTATCATCTTGAAAAAGTGTTGCATATTTTACAAGAACAACAACTATTTGTGAAGAAGAGAGAGTGTTCTTTTGAGGGAAGTACTGTAGATTATCTTGTTAATTTAGTTTCTAGATATAAAATTTCAAAAGAATCGAGGTAAATTGAAGTTGTTCAATAATGACCTCAACAAAAAATGCTTAAGTAGCTTCGAGGATTTTTTAGTTTAGCAGGATATTATAAACAATTTATCAAAGGCTATGGTGCATTAAGTAATCCTTTGATAGTATTGTTGAAGAGAAACGCTTTTAAGTGGGAAAGTGAGGTAGAAGATGCTTTTCAGAAAATAAAACTAGCTCTAACTTTTACTCTCATTCTTGCACTACCAAAATTTGAGTAGATGTTTATTATGGAATCTAATGCTTCGGGAAATGGGTTAGGAGTCATTTTAATGTAGTACGAGCATCCACTAGCTAATGTGAGTAGAAGTTTATCTAAGTATCATACCGACCAACCTATGAAAAGGAACTACTGACTTTCATAATAGCAATTCATCACTGGTCACATTACTTTACTAGTAGATGCTTTATGATACAAACGGATCATAGAAGTTTAAAGTACTTGCTTGAACAAAAAATCACCACTTCATTTCAACAAACGCGATAACTTAAATTTTTAGGCTTTGATTTCAAGATCAAATAAAAGAAAGGGGTTAAGAACAAAGTAGCAAATGGTTTATCTCAAGTTGAAAGTGTTGAATTGTATTCATTTATAGTATCTTCAATTCAAATTGAATTTTTAGTGGATTGAAACAAAGTTGGAGGAGGGATTCTAAGGTTATGGCTCTAATCAAAAAATTTGAAACAGGTCAGAAGATCAATACTCCTTATACTTAGGGTAAGGAATTGTTATGTTGGAAGAACCGATTAGTCGTAAGGATGATATGGTGTTAAGACAGAAAATCGTTTCTTTGCTTTATAATCCTGCATTTTGAGGGCATTATGGTTTTTTTTGGCGACTTAACGAAGACTATATTGCTATTTTGATTGGAAACGGATGCAAGTGCATATACATGAGTTTGTTCAAAAATGTACTATATATCAAATGAATAAATATGAACCCATTCTTCCACCCCGTAAGTTGCAACCTTTGCCTTTTCTAAATAGGCGTACACGGATATAAGCTTGGACTTTATTGGAGGTTTACCTAATTTGGATGGCTACATAGTTATTTTTTCTATAGTGGATCAATTTATAAAGTATGCCTATTTCATGTCCTTAACGCATCCTTACACTATGACAAAAGTTACTTCTGTTTACATGCAAATTGTTTATAAATTATATGGTATACCAATTACTATTATTAGTGACTTTGACATTATTTTCTTGAGTAAATTTTGGTAGGAGTTCTTTCACCTTGATAGATGCATATTTCATCATATTTATGTGCCCATATTTGTTTGTATTTCTCTTGATATTTTATACGTTTATTGTATAATTGGTTATGACTACCCTTGTGGACTAAATGGATAAAAATTCTGATGCAAATATGGCATAAAACAAAGATTTGAAGCAAAGAAGGGATACATGGTGTGTATATGGCCGTGTAAGTCTCCCAAGTTATGTAGATTCATGAATTCTGAGGATTTTTTAGCATACACGTTCTAGTGCACGACTGTATATCAGACTATGGGCCACCCAAAACTCCTAAAATTTAATATAAAAATTGTGAGCAGAGGCAAAATCGAAGGGCAAACTTTTAAAGACATTTTAAAGTAATTCCAGATGTAGAGATCATTCAAAAGGGGCAATTTTGATTCAAAAAAGTAGAAAACACAAAGAAATCATTGACAAATCTAGTAAAATACATAATCAAACATCTATCTTACAAGAACATTTGATAGGAGATAAAGCGAGAATTAAAATTATGAACTCTTTGTGTTTTATTAAATTTTCTTTTAGTTTATGTTTGATTTCGTTTTCTATCGTATGGAAAGATCTTTAGTGTTTATGTAAGATGAACCCTATCATATGTAACTAAACATCTTTAGTGTTTATATGAGATGAACCCTAGTTTGTGCTATAAGATGTTTTTATTTTATTTAATGCAATTCTTTTGATTGATCTATTGTGATTCAATTATGTGTTTAATATACGTTTTAATAGATCCGAAATGTTAGTTCATAATCTGATTTCATGACATAAAGATTGAGAAATCCTGTGTATGAATAGATCTATCATAATTGAAAGAAGTTGAATGCAAACCTAAAAATAGGTTGACATATATCCTCTAGATTAAGGTTAAACCTAATAGTGTAGTTCACAAATCGATAAAGCAATCTTAGTACCTTTAACCTGAATAATATCAGTTGATAATTATAAGATTAGTTATTAATAGTCTCAAGTGAGTCATTAGCATATGATGGGAATTTCCATGGTCCAATAATTAATAAAACAATTGTATAATAAAAGGTAAATTATTTATTATTTCTAAGTGATTTCTTTATTTTTTTCTCAACATTATTTCCTATTTATTTTAATTCTTTAAGTTTTATTTTCTTTATTAAAAACCAAAACAAAATTCATAGACTAGATAATAGAATAATGATAATTATTAGTATTCATTATCTTCGTGGGATTCGACCTATACTTGCCTGTGCTACCTACAGCTATGTCGTGCATTTACGAATAAATTAATATTGACAAACTAAAATTAGTCAATCAAGTTTTTGACATCGCTGTCAAGAACAGTGATACGAAGAACACCTGGATGCTATTACTCTAGTCATTATTTTATGTTTTCATTTTATTTTATTTTTATTGTATTCGTAGCGCTTCATAACACTGCACAAAATAACTAAACTTAAACTATAGTTAGTGATAAGTTTAGGTCGATCTCACAGAGAGTATGTGTAAAGCTTTCAAAATGAAAAAAATTGGTGTTCAGGATATTTTGGGGGGTTTGTTGGTTTTCGAATAACAAAATAAAATAAAATAAAACCAATGATAGCAAATTAAAACAAACAATCAAAAAGTGATAAAAATGATGAATGCATTACGGATCCAATTTTTGGTTCAATCTTGACCTACAAATGAATGAGTATATTTTATTGTTTTGTTATTCTTATACCTGTCAAAAAAACTATTGATTGTAGATTAACAAAAATCTTTGTTAATCCCGATTTTCTCTTAAGTCGTGTTTAATTGAAAAAGCTCTTTAATTAAACCTAGCTATCGAACAACCTAGAACGAGCTCTCTAGATTTAGTAAGACAACCACATTACGAATAAGGAAAATAGACCAGTCTAGGCAACAACCAAATGAGCTCGAATCATTTAACCTATGTTATGTTATCCCTAATGATTTAATTTCATTAGTTGCCATAAATGAATCCAAACATAAAGATTAAGTATTTTATTAATGATTCTAGTAATGTATTCATACATAAACAATCTAACGATAACGAGAATAACGATCATCCTTATATGAATACCCAAATCAATTAAGCAAAGGGTAACCTAAACAATCCCTAGAGAGAGAAAGAACAACAAACACAATGTAGATACACCTTAATGTGTTCTTCATCATTGATTTCACCTTTGAATAGGGCTAGGAAAGCTTAGCCCTCTATAGGTATTCAAAATATGCATGCTTTGCCCCTCATTTTTTCCCCCAAAACGATTCATCCCTCTTTAGGCGCTCAAATGTCATTTTATATTAAAAGTTAGGGTTTTGGGGATATATATAGTTTGATACATGACTGTGTATCAAACTGTATAAGTTGAAAATTGTGAAACTCGTGAAGATACGTATCCAAACATGCAAGTCCAAAAGTGTCTTCCGAATGTTTACACGTCCATGTATCTTTTAGGTCTTACTGAATTGTTTTGCTTCTTGTAACTTCTTGTCCAATCCTCACCCTAATCCATCTTCTTCTTCTTCCATAAGGATAATTGAGTTTGAATATCAAAATGTTGGCTCAAGTTGTATGCTGTGAACTCATTTTAGCTCTTATGCTTCCAAATTGTACCTGAAACCAAATATTTATTAAAATAAGTATCTTAAGCATTTCACAACAATAACACTAAGTATTAAGAAGTGAATGTATAAACTATTAAGCACACACCAAATTCCCTCACATTTAGCTTTTGTCCATCCTCGGCCAAAACAACAAAATCAAAGTCACAACTTAAAACACTTCCATATTTTCCATGTTTCCTAAAAATAGATACTCATAACAAAAGAGAAATAACCTTTAAAATCATAGCAAGAATTAAAAATTAAATTCCTCTACTCATAATCAATCAATAATCATCACCTTCAGAAACTGGGTAATCTAATGGAAGACTTGAAAAAATGTATTTAAATAAGATAAATCCATAGGTACACCCAAACACCATTCACAATCAAGAAATTCTACAACTTTGCATATCATTTCATTTCTCCACTACTAGGATTCACATACATAATTATAAATCACTGGGACTTTTTAAGGTTGTAATGTGGGTAAAGGTTAAGGTGAGATGTATTTAGGTAATGTGGCACAAAAGCCATCAATGTTAATGAAGCAAGAAAAACACTCAATATAACATCAAGCGAAAAAACTAATAGTCACTTAAGACTGAGTACATTAGCTATGATGAATGCAAAACCTATGTTTCATAGCTCAACTTTAAGCTCTTATAGAAAAAACCACATAAAGCATAACCAATTAAAAAGGTTCACTCATAAAAATCGATGATAACAATACATTGAAACTATAAGGAGTGATCCTTCAAAACAAAATCTACCTCATATGCATCATACTTAAATCACCCATTCTATACAACTTTAGGAGTAAAAACTAATAATGAATAACTTTGCAAAACAAATGCATTTCCTCATTGATACTTTTATTTAAACATATTTTTCTTTCTTTTCTTTTCTTTTTCTTTTTTCTTTTTCTTTATTTTTATTTTTTTATAAAAATTGAAAGAAGCTACCTTAACATTGGAATTAATTAATAAAACATAAAATGACATCCCAACAATTACAACCAACCTACATATATGCACACCCCCACACTTATACTTTTGTGCATCCACAATCATCAACAATCAACAAATGCTCCACTAACTTTAAGACTTGGGTATGGCATTTGGTTAGGTTTAAGGCATCTAATGTGGTTAGCATAAAAAGAAAAGGCAAATAAAGCTCAAGGGGATTAGTGTAGCTTATGAAACAAAAAATGCCTATGTCATTTTTATTTTAATGTATGTGATAAAAATGTGGTCTTGAATAGAAAATCATAGCAAAGTTAGGATGTGCATATCATGAAGTTCACATACAAACAAAAGACAATGAGATTGATATGGATGTGTCAGTCTATAAAGGCTCAAAATCTTACTAACTTGTGTCTACCATTAATCATTACTCTTCTAAAGATAATGTCTATTGACCAATCTCAAGGGTAAAAGTACATGTTCAAGTTGCCATGAATTTTTCTAGTCAATTCACTCTCTAATTATGATTATATAGTCATAGATCCAATACAAAAAGAGAAATTGTTTGTTTGTTTGTATTAATTCTCTCTTTTGTTTGAAAACCTACAAACACATAAGAAACAAGCAAACTTAAAAACATATATGCAAATAAGAAACAAACAACTTAAAAGCACATGTTATAATCCTAACAAATGTAAAAATGTAAAGGAAAAGAAATAAACTTCCCTTAGGTTGCCTCCCAAAAAGCATCTTTGTTTATTGTTGCTGGCTCGACTCCTTGTTTTCCTCATTAAGTGATAAATTTATGATCTTCAGGTGTCACAATTTGTGCTTTCTCCACTTGAGGTTCTTCAGGATAGAGCTTAAGTTGATGATCATTCATATTCAGTGTCTTCCCTATCCTCATACTCTTAATCTCTACTAAGTCCCTACACTCTAGAAATATCTCGAATATCTCTTTACCCTTTTCCTCCTCACTTAACTTCTCTAAAGGTGAAGGATTAGTGTTAATAACAATAGAGGACTTAGCAAACACCTTTGAGCTAAATGATATATTCTTTTTTCTTTCGACCTCCTTCTCTATTTCTTCTTCACAAGCAATCCCTTGAGTAGTCCTCTCAAGATTCTCAAGCTCCTTTCCACTCCTTAAGGTTTTTGCACCAATGTTCCTTGGTTACACCTCAGGTTGAGATGATTGCTTATCTTCACTTTGTGATTCCAAGCGGTTGATAGTTCCCGTCATCTGACCCATCTAACTTACTGAGGTCAAGAATCAAGATACTGCATCTTGCTGGAACTGTTTTACATCCTAATGAAATTGCAAAGTATTAGTAGCAAAGCATTAACTAAGTCTTGCAACGTATTAGTAGCAATAGCATTAACTAGGTCTTCCAAAGATGTATTGGCTCTTTAAATTTTAGACACTAGACTTTGTATCTTACGAGAATTGCCTTACATCCTGCTGGAAATATCAAATATTAGCGGCAATAGCAGTAACTAAATCTTCCATAGCTGAACCTGAGTTGGAATAAGAGGCTTTTGGTCTATATGAGAATTGTTGTGCATCCTACAACCTATCTAGGAAATAGTCTTGCTATCTATCCACTCCATAACTAGAGTTCGTATGATCACTTCAAGCTTGGTTATAGGATTGGGAATATGGGTTATGGGAAAATTTTCCACCAAGAGCATTGATAATATCCAGCAGTGATATATTCCCTTCCATGTGTCCTTTTTACATACAAACACTACACAAAAAGTGAAAAGATTAAGAAATATCTAAAAAAAATTAATTATAAACAAATATGTACAAAACACCAATTAAAATGAATATCAAAAACTAAACACCACACTCCCTGAAAATAGTGCCAAAATTGGTTGCGCTTCGTAATACTACATAAAATAACTAAACTTAAAACTATAATTAATGATAAGTATAGTATGTGTAAAGTTTTCGAAATAAAAATAATTAATGTTTAGGATATTTAGGGGGGTTTTGTTGTTTTTTGAATGACAAAATAAAATGAAATTAAACTAAAAAAAGAAAATTAAATAAAATAATCAAAAAGTGATAAAAATGATGAATGTGTTAGGAATCCGATTTTCGGTTCAATCTCAGTCTACACACAAATAACCATATTTCATTATTTTTTTATTCTTATACTTCTCCTAGCAACTATTGATCATAGATAACAAGCTCTGTTAGTCCCAATTTTTGCTTGGGACATGTTTAATTAAACTAAGTTCTTTAATTAAACATAGCTATCAGATAACCTAGAATAAGCTATTTAAATTTAACCAAACGATCGCATTACAAATAAGGAAAATATACCAATCTAGGCAACAACTACATAAGCTCGGATAATTTAACCCAATGTTACATTATCCCTAATGACCCAATTTCATTAATTGCCACAAATGAATCCAAACACAATGATTACGTGTTGTATTAATGATTCTCGCAATGGGTTCATAATATAAAGATAACAAAAATAACAATCATCAATACATGAATACCTAAATCAATTAAGCAAAGGATAAACTAAACAATCCCTAGAGAGAGAAAGACACATCGATTTCACCTTCGAACTGGGTTGAGGAAGCTTATCCCTCCACAATTTGCAAAATATGCATGCTCTGCTCCTCATTTCTGTACCAAAATGATTCATCCCTCTTTAGCCTCTCAAACTTCATTATATATTCAAAGTTAGGGTTCTGAAAATATCCGTGTATCAAACTGTATAAGTCAAAAAATGCGAAACTCGTGAAGATACACAGTTGGTTATATGATCGTTTATCCAACCGTATAAGTCCAAAAATCTTTTCTAAATGTTGACACCACTTTAAGTATATACAAGGCTGTGTATGTTCTAGGTCTTGCTGAATTATTGTGCTTCTTGTAATTTCTTATCCAATCCTCACCCCAATCCATCTCTTTCTTGTTCTATAAGGGTAATTGAGTTTAAACATCAAAATGTTGGCTCAAGTAGTATGCTCTTAACTAATTTTAGCTCTTATACTTCCATATTATACCTAAAATCAAATATGAACTGATGTGAGCATCTTAAGCATTTCACAACAATAATCACTAAGTGTTAAGAAGTGAATGTATAAACAATTAAGCATACATCATGTATCTTGTTATTTTTTCTTTTTTTCATTTAATTCTTTTCAACTTTTCCACATTGGCAGGGGGTTTTTGGTTTATTTTAAGGATTGATATTTAACATCACCATAACTCATAATGGAAGGATGGAGCAAGCAGTACTCTATATGAGCTACGATGTACTTTCGCAATATGCAACATCACCATATAGGAAAGAGAGGTTTCCTTACACATTTCTAAAGGCTCAACTGAAATCCATGCCGTATTACGACATTTGTGGGAGTAACAATTACAATCATAAATGTAGAGCACCAACCTATATATGGAAGCAACCAGGCATGTATAATCAACCTCAAGGTGCACCATACTAGAATAGTTACAATTCAAAATGCAACAACTCTTACATTGATGGATGGAAAGATTATGCTCTAGCTAAATGTTTACAGTACCAAACACCTCAAATTAAGGAGCTCACTCTGGAAGATATGATGGCTAGTTTTATTCAAGAATCAATTATAAGGCATTAGGAAACAGAGGCTTGTATACAAAATATAATCAGTTGTATCGACCAATTGGAAAAGATAATATACGATGAGATGCAGGGAAATTTTCCTAGTCCAACTGAAATAGATGTTAGAGAATTTGGAATGGCAATCAACGTTAGGAGTGGAAATGAGCTCCTAAAAGAAGAAGAAGAAGAAGAAGAAGAAGAAGAAGAAGAAGAAGAAGAAAACATTGCAAATAAAATAATAGAATGCCTTGCCATACTTAAAGCTAGCTTAAAATAGTTTCTTCACCTGAATATCCTGAGCATAACACATAATACTATTTAAGCCTATTAACATAGCAGGGTGAAGAAAAGATGAAGGTTGGCTTCATGGATGAAGCGACATTCCAAGAAGATGAGGAGGTTAGGGGTGTTCATGGTAGGGTAACCTGACCCATTCATAAGTAACCTGAACCTGAATGTTAGGTTTGGCAATTTCACGAGCCTAAACCTGAACCTGAACCTAAAGAACCTATAGGATCGGTTAACTTATTTTCAGGTTTGGTTCTCAGGGTAACCAAAACCTATGCATATCAATATATACGATAAAAAATTATTTAAAAAATTGGTGAAAACAAATACAAATTATTTATAAAAGTATGGATATAAAATCTATCAAAGATTAATCCAAAATGTTAAACCCAATCAAAGTAAAAATAAGTCAAACAATGTCTTATAAAAGATTCATACTAGAAAAAAAAGAGATAATGTTGGGCCCTGTTCCCGAAGCCCAACTATCCGAAGACGAAAGACGAAAAGCGCAAGGGGTTATCTACAAATGTCCAATTGCTTTCGATTTCGAACTATTAGAAAGAAGACATCGAGATCTACAACTCTTAAGAAGACCTCGAAAAGAAATTCGAGCTCTTAACTAGTCAAAACCGTGATTTACCGTAGCTGACCCGAGGATGTCCGTTAAACGGACTTGCATGTCCGTTTAATGGACACACGCTGGCCAAACTGCCCATTTTCGCCCGATAAGGTTCGTTAAATGGACACACGCTGGACAGACAATCCCAAAACAATCGAGAAGGTCCGTTAAACGGACACACACTGGAGAGACAATCCTAAGGCATCCGAGAAGGTCCATTAAACGGACACCCATGTCCGTTTAACGGACACACACTGGGCAAAGTGCCCCAAACCTTCTTCCAAGCCTCTCCAAAACTTCCAACTTCCATCCTAACACCATATACATTCATAATCACCCCAAATTCAACCCTTCAAGGGCAACACAACTTCCTAATCATACAAATACCAATCTAAATGAATCAAAATCCCAAATCTCAACTCAAACCCTCAAATCATACTACCCCCTTCATTGGGCTCATAACCTTCACTTCAATATTCATATCCATCACACACAAGCTTCACAACTCAAACATGCTATTCTAACACAAGCAGCTGTTGGCTATTACAACAATAAACTATGAACAACTAACCATTCAAACTCGAGAAATCACACAATCATGTAAAAGGAACTTTTCAAATTCTGATTTCATTTCCAAAACAAAAATGAAATGCATACCAGCTTTCATCTGTAGCTTTAATTACATATTGACATTTCATCAGGCTTTACACAAGTACAAAAATACAATGAATGTTCAGTGTTCAATATGCTACTAAAGCTATCCAAAAGCCTAATGACTAACTTAATACAAAAGCTACTTTCTCCGAATCGGTCCAAATGCCCTGTAAGGATTTACCGATCTTCTTGATCTGCACCTGGGGAGAGGGAAAAATGGGTTGAGCTTCGCAGTTCAGTGGCTAAACCAATTATAGCCATTGGCTTTGAGCCACACAAAAAACCACATATATGTACAATCATGCATAAAGGCATATACATCACAATGAGAATTCACATTTACATTTCACAACACATTTCATAATTCATAACAACATTTCATATTGGAAATAATTCAATTCAAGCATAGCTTTACACATTATATGCAAATGCACAATCAATTGGCTCGAGGGTTCCGTGGAACGAAACGGAGAAACCGAAGTTTGCACCGTGAATGAAACGAGTCCATTTTCGGATCTCGTGGGCCACAAGCGAGCAGCCGGGATAAGGCTTTTTGTCAACGTCGACGTGACTACAAAATGGTTCCTCTCTCGCCCACACACAATCAAATTTCATTCTTTTTCTTAGGCAAAATGCCATCATTCAAGTTCAATGGCATAACGATCATATCAAAATGTCAATCCACAGCATGACATAAACACAATTTAACTTTTATCCAGTTGTTATACATCTTGCCATGTATGGCATAACATAAAACACATGATAATGTAAGCTCCATAACATAGCAATTCACAATTTAACATTCAAGCATACATACACACAAAACATTTGCCCATTACACAATAACTATAAAGAATTTACCCACCTTGAACTTGGAATTTCCCAAAATCAATTGCCTCTTTCCTCTTGCTCTTGAATGGCCTCTTGATTTCCTAAACACAAGCAAAATTCCATGAATCTCACTTAAATTGGAAAATCCCCTAAGCACCATAAACCCTAATTAAGCTTCAATCTAACCTATCCATACTCCAATTAGGTTAGAAAACTCCAAACCTAGCTTAAAACCCAAAACCCCTATGGATTTCACCATTTTCTTCTTCCTCCAAGCATCCCTAACAAATCCCTTTCTCTCTCTAACTTTCTTCATCTCAACACAATACCCATTTCTTCAACAAATCAAGCTGAAAGAGGAAGAACTTACCTTAGAAGCTTTGATTTCTCCTCCTTCCACGATTTTTTCCCCCTTTGTCCCTTGGATTTTCGACCTTCTTCTTCTTCTTCTTCTCTCCTCTCCACGTTTTCTCTCTCTCTTCTCCTCCTTCCGCGACAATGCTTCCTCTTCTTCTCTAATTTTTGTCTTCTTATTACTCCTATCCTTCCCATTATGCCCTTTATTAACAAGACCTTTCCAATTTTACCCCTCCTTCATAAAATCTAACCTACTTCTAACTACTTAATCTAATTAAGTGCTAACTTATCCTAACCTCCATTCAAAATAAATTTTAAATTCTTCCCATCAATTTCAACTTAATGGTCCCACTCAAAAATCATAAAAACATTTAAACCAATGAACAAACATAAATTTTCTATTAAGCAATTCATAAGAAAATTAGAAAAAGAAATTCAAGACCCAACAGATAAATTATTAAACAATTACTATTCGAATAGGATGGTAGAATGATCCACTGTTATACATGAAACCACATCTGTAGAAAATAAAGAATAAAAAGAGTTTGATTCGTTATTTCTTTTTTAATTGAAAAAAAGATTTTTTTATTTATTTGTATATTAAAACAAGGTAAAGTAAATTAAATTACCTGATTCAATTTGCTCAAGTTCTTCAAGT
>JANITX010000002.1:59643623-59656925 GCA_027564395.1 Erythroxylum ulei
GAAATCATTTTACTTTCTTGATTCAAAAGAAAACATTTATGGCTCATTACTCAAATTATAAACATGAAACCCACCTTATTTTCTTGCTTAATACTTGTTCAAAATGCATCCCCTCTTGCTCCTCTTGCCTCTCTTGATCTCCTTCATCAATGGAGAAAATCCCCAAATCAATAGATGTTCTAATTGAGAAACCCACAATACATAATAACCAAAATTGACCTTAGAAAGCTTAAACCGATACATTTCTTAAACTTCGTGAACAAAAATGTTTCTAAAAATCCAACAAATCAAACATACCCTTACCTTGATTATTCACCAAATGGAGAGTTTCTTGGCTCTAATGGAAGCTCTCATCCCCCTCTTCCTTTTTCCTTCTTGAATAAACTTCAAAATCCCTTTGGAAAGCTTAGAAAAATCAAGACCTAGCTCTTTCTTTCTTCTTTCTCTCGTCTCTTCTCCACCGAATTCTCTCCTTTTTTTTTCTCTTTTCATTTTTTTTCTCTTCTCTCATCTTCAAGCCACGTTTTTGCTTCTCCTTAAAATCAAGCCCATATTTCTTATTACAAAATTTCCATTAATGAGTGAACAATGACCACCTTACCCTTACATGTAAGCCTTGTAACTTGAATGCTTAAGTGCTCTTCCCAAAAAGCCCTCATACATACGCACTCTTGCTACTTAATTCAACCAAACCATATTTTAAAATCTGATCAACATTAACACAAGAATTAACTCCAAAAATGAAATAATTAATCTTGCAAAACATCAAAAGTATTTAAATCATGCTTTACTCCTTCCACAAATCAAGACCTTTTTCTAACCATGTAATTGAAAGAATTTGATAGCACTTCCTTCTAGAGAAATGTTACTCATTTTCTCAATTTCATCATACAATTTGTAGCCGTATCTCTCTAGTTTAATCCAAATCTAGAATCATCCCATTTGGATAACTAGAGCAAAAGTTATGGCTAAAACATCAAAGCATACTCAATGAACATGTTTCAACTAAATTTTCCAGCTTTTAACTTCCAACATTTCTTATATGACCCATCTTGTATCTAAACCATCTTTTCTATTTCATTTCAAATTCAAGAATTCTCCTTTTCTCTACACATGAATAATCTCCAACAATTTTTCATTTAGTAGAAAGGTTCGGGGTCTAACATATAAGGAATTATTAAATGGATAAAGAAAAGTGGAAACGAGTTGGTTGGGATATGCAAAATATTTGATTTGTAACTTTGTGGATAATATTCTGGTAAGTTGTCTTAATATTATCTTCCTATTTTCTTACTCATTTGTTACTTCTTCTGTATTTAAAGCAAGTATTCTTAAGGTTTCACTATATAGACTTCCCATCATATGTTTTAAGAAAACCAAATTTGAGGTCAAATTATCTTATTGCTTCCATGGTGTTTTATATAGGTGACCATATAAGTATCAATAGAGTGAGTGTGTATAAGTATTAGGATAATTACCTCTCAGTTTTTCTTTAATAAAATAAACTTAGATTAAATGCATTACTTGAATAGAATGCTCTATTAGCATTGCCTTGCAAATGAAGATATATTAAAAGCACCTAGTCATTTAACTCTATATATCATAAATTAGAAAGGAATCTTGCAGAAAAAGAACAACTTCTTGAGAAGCAAGGCATTGACTGGCATCATCTAATTTCTTCTAAACTAAAACTTAATTGCAAAGACCTTTGATTTAATTCAATACCAATAAATGGGGAATTATTGTTAGTTAATTTTGGCAGGCCTAATGATTATTTGCATACAATTTAACCCTAAGTTAAAGCTATATACCTAGTAATTTCCCCAATATGGAGATAGAATACAAGCTTATTTAAAATGGTTAAAGCTCAATAAGTTCACTAACACATGATGCTTAAGACTCTTCAGAAACCCTGCTCAGAAAGTACTTGTTATACCCTTGTATGATTTGCCAAATATCGTTTAAAAGCAACCTTTATTTTGTGGTTAACACTTTAGAAATGTTTAAGAACCATAGATAAGTTGAAAGACATTCATATCCCGAATGTTTTACGTAAACTTTGCAATTCTACTGAAGAAATCACAGAGCACATTCACATCTTTACAAGTTACAGCTATTCCAAATATTAAGATGCCCTTCATCTCTACCCATTAAATTATATGGGTTTCACTAATTTATACATGGTTTGAGAATATTAGATTCACTCATCAAAATGATCAAGTCATTAACAAAACTTTGAACTTGTTATTAGTTATGGAGTTTTTGTGGTTTTTCCTTAAATATTTTATGTGCATTATCTAAATCACCAAACTTTGCATACATATCCATCAAAGCATTCCTTATGTACAAGTCAGATCCATAACCATAACTCTTCAGTCCTCTCCGAACAATCAAACATGTTTATAAATATGAATAATACAATAGAAGAAAATTTAAGCACAAAGAGAGTACCTTAAAGCCTTATTGAAATAATACGCTGGTTGGTGCATGGCAAAAGGGGGAGAGGCGGCTGCTGCAGCTAACGGCTATTAGAGAGATGAGAGGGATAGAGACAATGAGAGAGATTAGCGAATACAGTGAGTGATAGTGAGAGATAGAGGGAGAGGTGAAGGAAGAAATAAACATAAAGCAAAGTGATTGTGAGAGATAGAGGGAGATGAGAAGGAAGAAATAAACATAAAGCAAAACGACATCATTCTGCTTCAGAAGCAAAAGCAAAAAGACATCATTTTGCTTAGTGAGAAAGAGCGTCGTTTTGCTTAATGAGAAAAGGCAGTGCAGAATGACATCGTTTTGTTTCGGAAGCAAAACGATGTCATTTTAACGACATCATTTTGCTTCTAAACCAAAACAACATCATTTTTTCGGTTTACAAAGATGGGCCTCAGGCTAAGCTCAAGCTCAGATATTTTGCTTCACAATAGGCCTAAGGTTTGGTCATCCCAGGCTTGGCCCGTTGACTATGGGCTGGACTAGGCCATTTTTACCTTCCCTTGTATGACTTGGATGAGTAAACTCATGATCATATGAGTTTCATGGTAAAGTTAAGAATAGCATATAAGATATATTTTTATCAGAGTTGTAACATAACTGATCTAAGAGTCATATAAGATGCAATTTATAAAGCTGTTATCTACCTAATTTAAGTTTAGATGGTTTATTAAGAAAACTCAAGATCAACTAAATTTGAATATGATCCTAGCTAGCTAGAGAGATTAGAGTAATCTTTTCGAACAATATTGAAGGCTACTATTTTGAATAAAATAATAAGAATAACTAAATTAATGATTAAAGTTCTAATATTATTTAATTGTAACAACATATAACTAATTACTTACTTTTACTACATTTACATTATGTTATGAGTAGTATAATTGATACTAAGTGTTAGTGAACTAAATCTCTTAAATGTAGGTCAAGTTTGAGAAGAGTCCTCTAATATAGAAAGAAAAATTGTATGTCTATTATATGTGATTTTGTTGTTGATTCCTACTGAGGATTTGGTGATAAAGTTTTAAAGATAATTCAATATCATATAGATGAAAAATGTAATGACATTTAAATTTGATTAATATCTCATAAACTTTAATAGTAACATCTAAGATGTATGCCAATACCATTGCATAGAGTAGAGCTTAAAGGTATAGTACCTTGATAGAATTGTTCTACTCAATTAATCCTAATATAAGCATAAATATGGACTATAATTGAAGGGATATGATATAGTATGAGAATAATTATCATAAAAAGAAAAATGATTGCATGAGTTTTCTTGTTAAAATAATATATGATAGAGATTACATAAATTTTTAATTCATACTTTTGAGTATTTGATATTAAATTTAGATTCAATATTATAACAATGTTGAAGGCATTATAAGAAACAGATTGTTCAATAAAAGTAATTGATCTAAGTTTATACAAACTGTTTGTATGTGTTGGAACAAGAGTGACTTATTTTTAACAATATGGTAAGAATACAAAGTTAGATAACTGAAACTATCCTTCTATGGCATATTAGTTAAATCAATATAATGAGAATCATAAATTTTCATATAATGATATATGTATCACTTTGATTTTGAATCATATGAAACTTGTTGGGTTGAAGAATAACTAAAACAACCTTTAAAGAAAAAAAGATGATAATTTTGAATTGTTAAATATTATACGTATGTATATGATGTAATAACAATCTATGAAGGGATAATATTTGTATTTCTTTAAATTTACTAATGGATTTATATGATATAACATGTTTATTAAATGAAATATTGATTTAATTTATTTTGAAATAGTTCAAATTATTTAAACACAAGTAGAAATCAAGTATTGAGAACGTTGAAGCACTTCAATGAGATCAATGTGCTTCAATGAGATCAATATGGTGAAATTTAAATTTTCTCGATTATCTATAAGGAATGAGATTCTCTGGTAAATAAATTCACAACTAAGTTCCATAGCATTATGGATTTTTGTAAGGAGAAAATACAATATGAGATATTGTATGATGTAATATTTATTTCTTATATAGTTAAACCTAGTACAACAACTTACCTGCTAATTAAATCAATCAACAAGATTTCATATTAGATATGGAACTTTAAAGTCTTAACAACAATTTTAGGATATAATACTTAGTTGAAGCATGTAATGTTTATTATGTTTAGAACTAAATCGAATAATAAATGATTATGAGATAGCTAAAAGATTATATATAATTTTTTAGACCCGTTGAATTAAGTTTTTGTTTCAATTTGTACTTATAGGAGAATTAGTTCTTAAGTTAAGTTGTGCGAGTAAGAAGAAATTTGAAAAGTTTGAATCTTATAATAATACATCTAATTGAAATTGGTGCCTTTATTGATACATTTGATATATAGGTGGAAGGTAATGAAATCTCAAAAGAATTACTTTCATGATGAATTTAAAGATTGTTTTTATCGTGTCTATAAGAAGTTTAATAGGATTATAGTTGTCCTCTTCAGTTGGATTATGTAGAGACATCTTTCTCATAAAGAACAAAAATTTATATTTTCAATTGTTGAATATATGATAACTCAGGAAAAAGCTCTTATTGGATATCAAAAAGGTGATAACTTAAGTATATGAATGGGATCTATATAGATAGTTACGAAAGTTGTTTACCTAGTCTAGTCTAAGTATATAGATAATACACAAAGTGTTTAGCATTTAAGATATGTAATACTTCTAAAGTATTAAAGATATCCATTATTTTATGTATGAGTTGATATTTAAGTTCAAGGTTGTACTGATATTAATTTTATAAGTAAATCCTAGTTAAGGTATATTTTACTTAAAATAATATTAGTTTGGGATTGGAATTTTCCAATATAGCATCGAACACTAATCAAGTCATAATACATTTTTATTTAGTGGAAATGATTATTTAGATTAATAAGTTCTTTAATGAACGTGGTATAATTCCTTACATTGTTTATATAGTAATATATTGTAGAACATTAGAGCCGTTAGGCATGCGCAAAGAACTAAGGTCTTACCAAATATCTAAGTATGTTTCAGAAATTGTCTCTTAATTATGATGATGATAGAGATGAAAGTTTAAGATTTAAGCAAGTGTTTACTTTAGAGAATCTTGTTAAATTCTCTCACTAAATAACTGTCTCGGTAGTAGCATAATCTTATATGGTGATATAGTATAAGATATATCTTATACATATTCATATGTATATGATAAAGTCCATACAATAAATATATAATATAAATTAAATTATAATGAGATCATAATTATGAGATTCATATTGCATATATATCATCATCATCATCATCATCACACCCAGTCTGAAGTCTCGCAATACAGCGAGGTTTGGGGAAGTCTGATAGTATGCAGCCTTACCCTTACATTGTAGAGAGGTTGTTTCCATTAAACCCATGTGCAGAATGTACAAAGGCGATGATGCTAAAAAAGAGTACTTTTTTAATTTTAATTGTTTTACCACAATCAGTAAATAAAGTTTCAAACAATAAATAAGGAAAATACCTGAAGGAGACCAGATCTACTAGTTCCTTACACGCTATAAAGACCAGCTCCTTTTGTGGCTTGTTACGCTAGGAGTCTTCACTGAGAGACCCTGAGGGTATGACACTCCTACAGTTTTAGAATGAAAAATTTCTGCATCTGCGAGTCGTAAATTTTGGCTAAGGCTTTCAGCCCACAACTTGGATTTTGAGGTCAGGTGCGAGGACTTTAAAAGGTGTCATTTACCCTAATCTGCTTACTCCAAGCCTTCCTATTTCTAGCTACAGCCTCAATAAAGGTCAGGTCGGACATATCATTCATGATCATTCTCTCCAGTTCTTGTAGGGTCTCCCTCTTCTCCTCTGGTAGCCAGTAAGAGTTATTTTCTCACACTGTCGTACCGGATCATCAGAGGGCATCCTGCGTACATGCCTAAACTACCTAAACCTTGTCTCTCTTAACTTGTCAGCAATACTAACCACCTGTATTCTATCTCTCACCATACGATTTTGGTCTTTGATAATGTCACACATCCACCTAAGCATACGCATTTTTGTTACCACTAACTGTTGTGTATGTCTACGTCTAGTAAGTCAACACTCTGCCCCATATAACATTGTTGGCCGAATCACCATTTTATAGAACTTCTCTTTGAGTTTAGAAGGGATCTTTTTATCACATAAAACACTTTATGCACTTTGCCATTTAACCCACCCAGATCTAATACGATGTAACACATCGTCATCGATATGACTATCTCTCTGAATGATAGACCTCAGGTATTTAAAACTCGATTTCTGAGGTATGATGTCAGTTCCAATTGCTACCGACGTCTCCTGTACCATCTGGCTTGGATCTACTCATTCTAAAACCTTTCAATTCTAACGATTCTCTCCAATGTTCTGATTTGGCATTGACTCCTTCCTTGGTCTCATCCACCAGGACAATATTGTCCGCAAATAACATACACCAAAGCACCTCTTCTTGAATATGTTTGATAAGTACGTCTAACACTAATTGCATATATATTTATATATTATCCTTAAATTATATTTAATCATTATTCTATTAAGACCAGTATAACTTATGTAAAAAGACTAGTATATGTTATATTTCTTCCTTAGGAAAGAAGTAATCAATCTTATCTCAAAGACTAAATTATGAAAATATTTCAATAGATGTGTGAGTGCTTGTTAGTGAACAAATTCACTGAACTAATCCTATATGAAAATTCTATTTAAAACATTACTTGTATGCTTATGAAAATTTTCATTGTAATAATTGTATAAGTAATGCTTTGATTTGACATCTTCAAAGCATCTTATACAGGATTTTGATACTATTTATAACCTATTTTAGTTAAAGATAGCTTAATCGGTAATTATTAGATATATCATGGACTATATAGAGGTAGTTGAACGATCAATATGTGATTCATCACTTTAAAGTAATTAAGAGAGTTTTTAGTTGTTCTTGATTAGTATTAATTTAAAAAATCCTTGATCAAGATAGAATCAAACTTTGTAAAATAGTTTACAAATATTATTAATAAAAATCAAATACTAACAGTGGAGAACTAATATAATTAGATTTAAATAGAGTAAATATTAATTTTATACTTTATGTCTAATTAAAATATTGTATAATAAAATGACTAAATTATACAAAAAAAATTATGTATAAAAATTAGTTAAAAAAATTTGTAAATATTTAGATAATTATGATATAAAACTTCACTTCATTCTCAGTACTGTCCAACGAGAAATATCTTTCGTCAGTGATAATTATTGATAGCGAGTCGAACACGGGTAAAACATTAAGAAAACAGTCTTACGGGGTGTTGTTTGTACGTAAGACAACATGATTAATTTCTTTACCTCCCCAGCCTCTCATTCGCCGTTTATCTGAACAATTCCCAGAAGGAAATTTTCGAATTGACATACAAGTACAAAGATACACATACCGCAAAGCAAGAAAAGAACATTGCAAGTCAAGTAAGGCCAAAATCGGACGAGTTTCTAAAGGCCCCGTAAAGTTTTCACACACGCGCTTGGACAAGCGTGTGTCTCTTTACATATATGCACAAGAATAAGCAGACACATTTATTGTTTCTTGATCAATGCCTATGTCTCTGCTTCTTTCTGCAAGCCTTATGATTGCAGAGATCCGGTGGTTATTTTCTTCTGAGCTTTGAGCTTTAGAGTTCTCAAGAGAGATTCTTTTTCCCTTTTTGGTTTTCGACTTAAAAAGTTTGTTTTCTATGTCTACTATTTCTGCAACTGCTCCGCCGCAGGAGGTGGCGGTGACGGCGGCTTCTTCATCGTCTTCTTCTTCTGCGGTTTCAAAAAAATGTTTCAATTCCGACTGTACAGACTTCAAATCAAGAAAGGGATGGCGGCTGCGCTCGGGCGACTTGGCTGAACTCTGCGATTCATGCGCGTAAGTCTGTTTTTCTGCGTTACTTGTTTTACCCCTTTAACAGTGGAGTAGTGCACAAATGGAGAAGCTTTTTATACTTCAGGTCTCTGTTCTTGTTTTTCTTGGGTTTGGGATTGAACGTCTTCGAAAGTTTGATGTTGTATGTTAGGGAATTTGGCTGTGTAAGTGTTAGGGATATAATGGTGATTTTCGTGTGATTTTGTGTTTTAGTTTGGGATTAGTTATCGTCTCGAAACTGGAAATTTGGGTATTTGTCGGCGAAAATGGCTTTTAAGTAATTACGAACTTACTAGAGTGCATGTCCCATTTTTGGTTACTTATTCCCATGCTAGGTAGGATAATCTTAAGTGGGCCTGGTTGAAAATCTACTAATATGCCGTTGCAATTAACAAGTTGTTACGAGTAAAAATCGAGCGGAAGGATTACGTAACAGAGTCGAGCGAGAGAAGATTCAGAAGAATTCAAGAGAGGAAACAATTCACAGAATCACACGATGAGAGAGAAGAAAGGGAACAAAATCTCATTCAGTTTTGACATATCTTTGTATTCGTTACAACCAGACTAAAAACACGAAAGATACGATATCGTAGAATAGTCCGTATGCTAACAATGGTGGACACTTATTTAAACGCTGCGTTTCGTATTACTCTCTAACGGCTACTGAAGTCGTCTCTGCTCTGTCACCATCTTCGTCTTCTTCATTTTCCTCTGTAACAATTCCCTTCCCCTTAACGTCTTTGTCCGTTAAATTCACCACCGGGAAACGTCTCTGAAGATCGAAAACATATTCCCACGTTGCACCATCGTCCTCACCGTCTGACCATTGGATGAGCCACTGAGTCACAGCGCGGTTATTTCTCTTAGTCATACGCCTCCCTAATATCGCCACTGGAGTTCGCTCAGTAGGACTGATAAACTTGGGCAGCACTGATGACGAGCTTCCCATCGTCATGAAAGCCTTCTTTAATTGCGAAACATGAAACACTGGATGAATTAATGATTCCGTAGGCAACTCTAGTCTATATGCCATCGCACCGATACATTGTAGGACCCTGTATGGACCGTAGTAGAGCAGAGCCAGCTTCTGATTGTTACGCCTCTACAGTGAGTGTTGCCTGTACGGCTGTAGTTTCAGAAGTACCATGTCACCCACTTCGAACTCTCTTTCGGACCTTCGTGAATTCGCATATTGCTTCATTCTATTCTGAGCCCGTTGTAAATAGAATTGAGTGACCTTCGTCATTTCTACCCTGCTCGACAGAACCCTGTCAACTTCTATAACCCTTGAATCACTTGCTACGTACGGGGTGTAAACCGGGGGTGGGTACTTGTATAGAACTTCAAACGGCGTCGCGTTGATGGACGAACGATATGTGGTGTTATACCACCATTCAGCCAATGCCAGCCAATCGCCCCACTTCTGAGGTTCCTCACCGCAGAAACAACGTCGATAAGTCTCTAGGATCTTATTCACCGCTTCCGTAAGACCGTCCGACTATGGGTGATATGCAGTAGAGTATTTCAACCTAACACCTTGTAGTCGGAGTAACTCTTGCTAGAATTTACTTAGGAACACCGGATCTCTATCACTGACGATTGCCCCTGGCATACCGTGTAGTTTAAAAATGTGATTGAGAAATAGCTTCGCGATCTTGCCTACGGTGTATGGGTGTTTAGCTGGGACGAAATGAGAGTACTTGGTGAATCTATCCACTACCACCAAGATAACTGACGTCCCTTTCGATCGAGGGAGGCCCTCAATGAAATCAATGCTGATTTCTCTCCAACTTCCTTTGGGTATTTTAATCGGCTGCAGTAATCCCAGGTAAGCCGAGTTATCGTGCTTACTTCTCTGACAGACCATGCAAGCCTGAACGTAATTCCTCACGCCCCTCACCAACCCTTTCCACAAAAACATATTTTGCACCTTCTTCGTTGTCACCAGTGCCCCTGCATGCCCACCCATAGCATCGTCGTGGCTGATGGCTAGAATTTGTTGTCGCAGTGTAGGGTTAGCTCCCACCACCAGGCGTCCCTTCCATCTCAGTAAGCAATCCTTCTACTCGTACGCCCCTGTTTTTCTCTGTCCCGCCTCCAATTGCTTCTTGATGTCCAAAATTGCTTGATCCTCCTCCCAGCTTTTTTTGATTGCCTCTATCAAGTCTCCTTGAATCTGTGTCATTGTGAACATTAACATCTTCGAGCTTGTTATCCAAGACAAAGCGTCGGCGGCAACATTTTCCTTTCCGCTACGGTACTGAACTACGAAATCATACCCCAGTAGTTTGGGAAGCCAAGATTGTTGAAATGGGGTTGATAATCGTTGCTCTAGCAAGTACTTGAGGCTACGATGATCTGTTTTAACAACAAATTATTTATAATTCAGATAGTGATGCCAATACCTGACAGCCTTGATGATAGCTAAGAACTCCTTTTCATATGTTGATAATCTGTGGTGTCGTGGAGCTAGTGATATATTGAGGAAGGCAATTAGATGACCTTCCTGTTGTAACACGGCGCCAATTCCATGCCCGCTTGTATCTACTTCTACTACGAAGGTTTTGGAGAAATCCGGTAAGGCCAAAACCGAAGCTGCAGTGATTGCTCTCTTCAGCGCCTCAAAGGCAATTCTCTCTTCTTGTTGCCAAACCCAGTTGGTTATCCTCTCCTTTTTTAATAATTCTGTCAATGGCTTGGCTATTAATCCGTAGCCTTTGATGAAACTTCTGTAATAACCGGTGATCCCCAAGAACCCTCGGAGCTTTGTGATCCCCTTTGGTTTTGGCCATTCCACTATCGTCTCCACCTTCCGAGTGTCTATAGCAACACCCTCCTTCGAAATCGTGTAACCCAGATATTCAATTTGGCGTGCCCCGAAAGTGCATTTATTCCCATTCAGAAACAACTGATTCTCCTTCAACGTTTGCATGGCTACTGAAATGTGCTCCACATGTGTTTGCAAGGATGGGCTGTAGATTAATATATCTTCGAAGAAAACCAATATGAACTGGCGTAGAAATGGCCGGAAAACTTCATTCATCAACTTTTGGAACGTTGAGGGAGCGTTTGTCAAGCTGAATGGCATAACCATGAATTTGTAATGACTCTCGTGCATCCGAAATGCTGTCTTTGGGATATACTCTAGCTACATCCTGATCTGGTGGAACCCTGAGCGCAAATCGAGCTTGGTAAACCAGCATGCTCCATGAAGCTCGTCCAACAATTCTTCGATTAATGGTATCGGGAACTTATCCTTAACCTTGTTTTTGTTATGTTCTCGGTAGTCTACGCACATTCGCCAGGTATTGTCTTTTTTTTTTTTTACTAAGACCACCGGCGAGGCAAATGGTCCGAAGCTATGCTGGATGAACCCCTGTTTCATTAGGTCACTCACCGTCTTCTCGACTACATCCTTCTGTATCTTTGAATATCTGTAAGGTCGTACATTAATGGCTTCCACCCCTTCCTTCAGAACAATCTGGTGGCAGTTGCATAGGATCTCGAAATGTTTCTGCGTAATCTGACAGAGTAACGTTGACTTCATCGACGACTCTCCACTGTTCATTCCCTGAACTCATCTGTTGCAGTTGAAACTCGAGGGGCGTTGTTAGTCATAACATGAATAATTGACCTTCTGATGGCCCGCGCAAGAGTTTCTTGAACTCTTTGCATGATAGAATTCGCGATTTCCCTTTTGGATTTCCATAGATGGTCATTACTTCACCTCCCCAATGGAATGTCATGGTCCTCTCTCTAAAGTTGCATAAGACGTCATTTAAACTGATCAGCCACTGTACGCCTAAAACCACATCGCACCCTCCCAGTGACAAAACTAGGTCATCCATGGTGAACTGAGCCCCTTGCATGGTCCATGCAAAATTTCGGCAACGTTGGGAGCATTTCAACTGTAACTCGCCCCCTACTGTTATGTATATCAGCTCTATGTCCTCTAGGGTACATCCACCTCTTTTAATAGCTAAGGAGTCCACGAAGTTGTGGTTGTTGCCGTTATCGATCAAAATGTGGATCTATCTCCTCTGATGTGTGCCTATCACCCTCATCTGTTTGAACTCCATGTTCTCTGCACAGCCCAACATCGCTTGCATTGAGACTAAAAGAGCGTCATCTTGCTCAGAATAACCCTCTGTTTCTTCCTCTTCTAGTACTCTCGGCGGAGTTTTAACTCCCGTCTCTTCCTCCGACACCACATAGAATTGTAATTGCCTTTTCCTGCATTTGTGACCCAATGTGTATTTTTCATCGCACCAGAAGCATAATCCCTTTGCTCTTTTCTCATCAAAATCTTTACTGCTAATTGGTTTGTGTGGTTTGAGCGATCTTGCCTGGGGAAACGATCGAGACGTGGCTACTGGAGTAGGCAGTAACCCGTCTGAGCTTGAGTTCCTCGATATGTTAGAAGATGACGGGCCTCTGGAGTGAACGTTAGGTGGAACACTGGTGCTCATGTTCCTTGTAGAATGGCTTCGATTGAACAGGGTGTGACTCGCTGATGCCAAAATAGCTTCCTGCTTCCTCGTTAGCGTATGCGCCTGATGCAGGGAGGAAGGTTCGTGCAGTTTAACTGTAACTCCTATTTCGGGCCGAAGTCCTTTAATGAAGAACCCTACTAAACAATCTTCTGGTAGTGACAACCGATTAGAATGATGATCAAATGAGGCGCAGTACTGTAGGACTGTTTCCTCCTGCCTTAAGTCTTTGAATTCCCCCATTGGGTTGTCGAAACGTTGTTTCAGGGCTTTAGTGAACTCCTCCCAATCTATTGTCTCTCCTTTGTTACAATTCTGGACGTATAACTTATACCATTCTTGCGCCTTCTCGTCCATATGGAGAATTGCAATGTT
>JANITX010000002.1:59657025-59675405 GCA_027564395.1 Erythroxylum ulei
GTGTTAGGGTGTCCCATATTGCCTAGACATGAATATGTTAAAGGGTTTATAAGTAGTAAGGGTTAATTATCCAAACAACTAGTTCTAGTTATTTGGATAATAGTTGACCCAAGCCCCAATTCTTGTTAATGGGCTCTACACTCTACCCATATTAAAAATTTAACAAATACAGCCTACGTAGGATCTCAAGTTTTTCTGAAATAGTTCACAAGAAAAATTTCCTTTGTTTTTTCTTTTTAATTTGGTCTCTTTCAATTTTAGTTTTCTCTTACACTAATTGATGACTGATTTTATGTGATTTAGCTCCGCTTATGAGGAGGGCAGATTTTGTGAGACTTTCCATTTGAATGCTTCAGGTTGGAGGTGTTGTGAGTTATGTGGGAAGGTCAGTGTAAATTATCTGGTTGGTTTGTGCGTTTTAGTGCCTGTAAAATTAATTTTATAATCAACTTGAGTTTCGTATTCATTGCAGCGGGTACATTGTGGATGTATTGTTTCATATAATGCTTTTACCTTGTTGGATGCTGGAGGAATTGAGTGCATAGCATGTACTAGAAAAAATGCTCTTTTGGTAAGCAGAATGTTGATCTCATAATATAAAAGATGATGATTGTTTATCGTGGTTGTTTACGGGTTCTTTATTTCATAGTTTTTGTTGACCTGAGATGTATATACATTTAATTTGTTGTTGCTAACACCATATCGTTGCTTTGAAAGTGAGTTGTTTTCATGATCAAGGCTTTTATTTTGAGTATTCGGGTTATAGCAAGCTATTTTTTTTTTTTTAAGAAACGGGTTATAGCAAGCTGTTCTGATGTTTTCTGTTGCTTCGACCTCTGCTGATGTTTTTGAGGATTTAAAGTTCTAAAATGCGGAAGGATTATAATAGTCTTTTTGTGAATGGACATATGTGCCTACAGTATGCTGACACATTGACATTAGATTATGAAACTTGTGATTTTAACTTCAGTTAATGTAACGACTATGACATATACTGAAGTGCCAATTCTGTTCTCCTTTGGAAGACTGTGACACTAGTTCCTTACTATTTTTAAAGCAAAAAAAAAAATGATTTAGAGGTTACTTGGTCACTCTAAATGATGAAAGGAAGGATTAGAAAAATAAAGTAACATATGCTAATTGAGATGAGAATTAACTAGTAATACTTTACATATGACTATGTTTTTTGCTCTGATATTATTAACTTATGCTGTGCAACCTGAATTTCAGACAGCAAACTCTGCATGGCCATCTTCATTTTTTTATCATGGATCTCTGCCTGACAGACTTAAAGACCTCTCTGTCAAGAGTTGGTGTCAGTTAGCTGCATCAGGTCCTGTACCATGGAGACAAGCACCCAGTTTATTCAGCTCTTCTATTTCTCAGTCTGAATTGCATCCGAGGATGCTGTATGAAATGGACAGGCTTACTGCTAGTGAAAGACTAATTACTCCTTCCATGGAAAAAGTGAAATTTGAAGATGTCTCTGATAGATTAGTGAATGGAAACCCAAAGCTTGGTGCACGAGATATTGTTGAGAATGGAAATGAAGGTAGCAATCCTGCTTCATTTTTATCTTACTTTCTCTAATGTTTCACATGATGGATTGAAAATTTTTGGTAGATGCAAAAGATGTGATGGCCCCTAAGCTTATTTCAACATTTTGCTGCAGGAGCTACTGTTGATGAGCAACCTGGACCAAGTTCAAGTATCTCACATCGGCCTTCTTCCTTAAGGAAAGATCCAATGACTCCACAGTTTGGCATGGCTGTGTCTTATGCATCTCTAAATGAAACCAATGGTCATATTGGCTCTAGTGCTACCTTACGGCCAAATCCTCCTACCACACTGCCAAAACAATTTCATGGTAGTAACATAGCAAATGGAGCCGACTCATCAGGAGATGCTCAAATTCGCAATGGAAGACCTCGAGCAGATGCCCGTGGAAGAAACCAGTTACTTCCTCGGTACTGGCCTAGGTTTACTGATGAAGAGCTACAGCAAATCTCTGGAAAGTATCCTTTGAAAAAACGTGGAGTTAATGGTTGTCTGAGCTAATTTGGCCATTGCTTACATTGTGAATTTTTTATATGCAAAGAAGAAATATATAGAAAACAACTTAAATGCTTACTTTTCCTGAATTCAAAGCATGAGGTACATAGACAGATGAGCTGGTGTAGGGGATTGACTAGCATCTATGTTGATTCTGATGTGAGATACAATTTCAAATACTAAAGCCTTAATTGTGTTCAAGCTCGAATTCTGTAATCACCCCATTGTTTGAGAAAATGTTGAGTGCTAGTGATGCTGGGCGAATTGGACGCTTAGTGCTACCTAAGAAATGCGCTGAGGTATGTTTTACGAATCCAAATTTTACCTTTCAATTGTTGTTGCTTTTTATTCTTCAAGTTCCATGTATTGGCAAATACAGATGAACAGTTGTCTTATTTTGACTGGAAGAATATCATATGCTTTTCAATTACTCACCTGAAAGTTGTTTTTACAATTAATTGAACCTCCTGAATTGTTTAAATTAAAGTTGTCTGAGACCACTTGATTATATTGCTTGCTTGACGTGCTTAGAATAAACTTTATTTTCAGTAAAATATATTCAGGATTAGTGTAAAAGAACCACTTCATGTCACTGTAGGCTTTTTTGTTTGTCTAACTTTGATATGACGCACTCTGAATGGTCTAGTTACACATGCACTAGCCATAAAGTGTGATATGAACTTCAGTTTAATTAGCTATTAATATATAATAGTCAACTAAATGGTACTTGATTTATGTTAACCTACAAATAGGGAATATCGTTTTGAAAATGCGTTATTTGTTCAATTCAAGTGCGCTTTGAGTGCTGGGGAACCTCCTATGTTGAAGAAAATATTGTTCTCACGTCAATGAAATATCTTTTATATCAGTTAGACAATAGAATATGAAACTCCTCAAATCTCACATCATTCTTCTAACTCTCTTGTGCGATTTCATCATGGTTTCTTGTTGTCTTTATCGTCTGATGTATTCTTCTCTATACTTATCTTGCTCATATTGGGACAGGCTTATTTCCCACCAATTTCACAGCCTGAAGGTTTACCTCTTAAGGTCCAGGATTCTAAAGGCAAGGATTGGGTTTTTCAGTTCCGATTCTGGCCAAATAATAATAGCAGAATGTATGTTTTGGAGGGAGTTACTCCTTGCATACAGAGTATGAAATTGCAAGCAGGTGATATAGGTAAGATAACAAGAATGGGAAGAATGGTCAAGAACTATTTTGCACAATTGGCTATTTGCTTGCTTATATTGGTTTATCACTATTGAAATCATCTGGGAGTATTGTAATGTGTCTTTCGGTTTACCCTTTGCCATTTTCTCCCTTTAATTTCTGTCTTTGTATTTATTTCTTGTTTGTGTTACTGAAATTTGGCTACGTTTCTACAGTAACATTTAGTAGAATGGAACCAGAAGGAAAACTGGTTATGGGATTCAGAAAGGCTTCAACTGCTCCATCTTCTGATCAGGTTACCTTTGTGTATTCTTCTGATTTTTTTTCAGATTACCTTACTGTATCCACTGGAGTTGAGGACAGTAACTAACAGACTGGTTGAGAAATAGTTTGTCTTATGTTCTGTTCAACTAATTATGTTTTGGAACACAAGGTGTCCCCAAGTTCAGACAATGAGTAATCTGTCTTTGGTGTGAAAATTGGTATTTATTTGCATCTTAAAGGCACGCCCTAGAAATTGTTTTGCTGTTAATGCTCAATAAACAGTTCATTTTTATGACGCTTCATATGGAGAATCTTCAATTTTGTATTGTCATAGTATTTGGAAAAATAAACAAGTACTGTCCAAGAAATGCAGCATTTAGATGACATGATGTGTGTCTAAATCATGTGTAACTAATTCTATATCCGGATAAACTGAGTCCGGTTGCCCTAGTGTACTGATTAAACCAATGTACTGACTGTCATTTTTTCCCTTTCCAGGATAATGAAACAAGTAAAGCTGCTAATGGAATTTCTGCCAATGGAGAAGTCAGCATTATAAAAATTTATACTGATGAAATTTCTTCAAGCATTAATCTATTTTTCATTCAAAAGATAACTCAGTTTTCATCAATTTTCCAGGCTGAACTGGCAGAGCATAGTCCTTGGTCCAAAGTTGACAAGTCAGGATACATCGCAAAAGAAGTTCTTGATGCCAAATCTTCTATCAGAAAGAGGAAAACTAGCACATTGGGTTCAAAGAGTAAACGTTTAAGAATTGAGAATGAGGACATGGTAGAGCTGAAGCTAACATGGGAAGAAGCACAGGGACTACTCCGCCCTCCTCCTGATCATGTTCCTAGTGTTGTGATGATTGAAGGTTTTGAGTTTGAGGAGTATGAGGTTGGTTATTTCGTTTAACACCACATCCATGTTTCTATTCTCTCTTTAGTCATATAGAAATCTTGTTGGTATTTTCCCTTTGTCTCTGGTTGTGTTAATAGATTGCAATTGTAAATATTTACTATTTTATGGGTTAACCAATGTTAAACATTGTTTTCTTTAAATTATGGATCTCCTTGTGGATCTGTACTAGGCATTTCTGCATTCTGATTCAACTGTTGTAACACATATATTTACCTGCCCGAATGGACCTAATAAACTGCTGATACTGGGTACCTTCTGTGTTCAGGTTTCTCCCACTTAAAACCATCTGAAGTAGAAGATCTAAAAATCAATCTACACCTGGCCAAGTGGTTGCTTTCTCTTCTAACCACTTGGTCTTTGGTTGTAGTCTAGAAGCTGGCTGGGGAGGGTATTGGGTATTAGGTAAATTTGACCCTAATGGTAAAGTAGATATATGTTTCCACTTAGTTTCCTAGCTGCAATGAGATTGGCTAGGATCCTTACAGCGTCACTGGTGAATGTTTCCTGCTAAACTAATGTGAACTGGTGATCCTATCTATACTTGAGGACTGTAAAACATTTGATTTCATAGGAATATGATTAATGCCAAATTTTAGCTTTGATGGAAGTTATGGTGGAGAAAAATAACAGGACGAAAAGTACTAGTTTGAGGTGCTTTATTTGTATGAGAAAAGTACTATGATGGATTAAAATAGCAGGTCTCATGTGAATATTGGTTACTTTCTTCTCATTCAGTTTTCTCTAGTATTTTTCACTTCTTCTCTTTCCAACACCCCTTCTCCCAATTTTCCCCGGTATGGGGCATTTTCAGAGTACTGACATGCAGTATAACAGGATGCACCAATACTTGGGAAACCAACAATTTTTTCCAGTGATGATACGGGGTAAATTGCTTATCTTAAGATCTCCTTGATCTAATGTGTGTAAGTTATAATTTACTAGTAATACATTTATCTTGCAAAAGTAGTGCATTTATCTTGCAAAAACTGATAGATATACTATATGTTCATTAACTAGTTTGATTCTTGTCAAAGTATTTATTGAAAAGAAAAACTTAATAGTGAGGCTTTGATTCTTGTTTGCAGTTGTTATGTGTTATACTTAATACTGATTCGTATTTGAGGAAGGTAGCCCTTTGTCTTCTGCCTATTATCCTCTGCGGTCTCCAAAATATACTGGCAGCAAGTAACCCAAGACCATTTTTATCTATCAATCAAATCCTTCATTTACTTTAGCCATACTTCAAATTCTGCGCCAGTTTTTTAATCAATAATCCTATTCAATCAGTAGAACACCTTAATTTCCTTGCATTCTGAAATAAATATTTCCATTCTTTGGATCTTTTGCTTTTAGGTTTTTTGTGTTGATATATGATTCAGTCCCATTCTATCTTTTAGGGGAGAAAATTCTAATGCTGTCTTTCTCTTGTCAGTCAAAAGGTTCAATGGGTTCACTGTGAAGATTGCTTAAAGTGGCGTAAATTGCCTGTCAATGCTCTGCTTCCCTTCAAATGGACATGTTCTGATAACACTTGGGATTCAGAAAGGTACGAGCATTCATTTAATTTCCTTCTCTTGGTCATTTCCCTATCTACATATATCATAGGCTTTAACATCTGGATTGTAGCCTTAGACCCTGCAATATAAAGTGCTGGATGGGATGAAAATCGCATCCTCTTAGTAAGATTGGAAGCTTAGACTTTTGGAGGTGAAACTATCATTGTGGTAATCCACAACATTACACTATTTCTTATGGTAGAGATCTGTAAAGAAATTCTGACCATGGTATCCTTTCTATCAGGAAAGGAGTTAGAATGTTGTTTCCAGATTGAATATTTCTTGTTTGCTTTTATTTTGGTTATTCTTCAAATGTAACAAGCACTGAAGTGAGCTTACATTCGATCCCTTTCAGCAGACAAATACATGCATCAGTTCCACAGTTTTATTATTTACCTCGGTTGTGATCCTTGTGCATTACTAATATCTTTGTTTTTCTGCTTCCAGGTCATCCTGTTCAGCACCTCAAGAATTGACGTCAGAACAACTTGAAGTTCTCCTACGATCGTGTAACCTAGGTATAAATTGCTTGGGACAAATAATCATCGTCTTATTGCTATATTCAGAATATGCTAGTAACATACTCGAGAGAAGCAGATAAGCTTATTATTGAGCATGGTACTAGTATCATATTCATGTATTGCTCTTTTACTATTGTTGCTGTATATACTGATGACTCTGAAATGACATCTCATGTTCAAATGGTGATGCTTGAACCCTCACAACTACCGAATTTCCAATTGTTCTATGGTTGAACAACTAGATTCTTCCAAGAAAATGAAAGCTGCTAAGCAGGATACAGATAACATGGAAGCTCTGGAGGGGCTTGATACTCTTGCCAACCTAGCACTCTTAGGAGTGAGTGAAGTACTCCCTCCATCTCAGGCCACCACAAAGCACCCTAGGCATAGGCCTGGCTGCTCCTGCATTGTCTGCATTCAGCCTCCCAGTGGGAAGGGCCCCAAGCATAAGCAGACATGCACTTGTAATGTCTGCTTGACAGTGAAGCGCCGTTTTAAAACCCTTATGATGAAGCGTGAAAAGAAGCAATCAGAGAAAGAAGTGGAAACTTCAAGGAAAGAGCAGCAGCAGGTGCAGCAGCAACCACTACCTGATAAATTACTTGTTGATGACCCCTCACCGTCTTCTAGTACTCGATGTAGTAGTCCAAACCAGAAAAAGTTGATCAGTGACGTGTCTGATGATGATCCATACATAGTGAAATCCTCAACATCTCCTTTCAAAGGCCAAATTGACCTAAACATTCAGCCAGAGAGAGAGGAAGAGTTATCTCCCGGTTCAGACAATGGAAGCACGATGATGCGGATGGTTCAAGATGCTAGTGAGAGGTACCTGAGGCAGCAGAGACACTCGTGTGCTGATGATGACAGTAAACAAGCAGGGAATGAGACACTGGGTGGAAAAATAGGCGAAAACATCAGTGATAAGTTGACAATTGGAAGTAATCATCAAGGTGCTGACAAGGATGACCCTGTAGCTTTTTCCATGAATGCATCTACATCTGGTCCAATCATTTGATAGATAGATGTGCTCAATCATCCAATGTTAATTGAATTAGTACGAGGATAACTTTCGTTGTATTTCCGTCCACACTGCATTGTGCATCGATGGTATCTGTACATAGAAAGTAGAGGGTAAGGAAGTGGACAATATGGTCAATAGACCAATAATTTTGCTGACTTGCATACTGTATCTGATTCTCTCTCTGGGTAAAGGTAATGGAGGCTGATGTGACTTAGGGGGAAATACTATATTCAAGCATGTGGAGTTAGTTGGCTGAAGCTATGTACTTCGTGTTAAGGAGCTCACTGCTGTCCGCTGGAGGAAATGGGAACAGGTAATTAAGTTGTGTCTACTCTTTAGTAATAGGGAATTCGTTTACCATGTTTGTTCTGTTATACCTACCGTTAATCGATGTTTACTCTTGTAAATCTCAACTTTATTCGGCTCAGTTTCATGTATGAAAGGAAAACTAAAAATAGGGTAGTGATTCTCAAGTTTCTAGCATGATGAACTTATAAAAGTTAAAAAACAATAACTACGGGATATAAAGCTCTTCTCTTTGTGAAGGTCGGGAGAAGGATATCAATTATACCTAGTCTTTCTTTTGCATTTTATGAAGAAACTGTTTCTGTGGCTTGAACTCGTGATGTTTTAGTATAAAGGAGTAATCTTATCAGCAAAAAGATGGATATTCCTTGCTCATTATTAGACAATCACTTATTCATAAATCATGTGTGGGGTGAATAATTTTCATTTTTCATCTTATGGAAAATCCTTTTCGTTCCACTTCGCCCTATTCTCTTCGAGGGGAATTTTAGTGATGGGTTATATAGGAACGAGACGATCCTATTTGGTCAAATACTTATTAATAAACTCCTATAATCTTTTCATTATAGTATTTATGAAAAATTTTGGCGTCTTTTGTTTGTTTTATTGATCAAGCAACACTTGGATTTAAACTGGAAAAAAAGGATTCGCAGCCCCTTACTTTATTACTCGGTCATGCTATCAAGGTGTTACAAAATTGACTAAAATATTTCCCTTTTCTTAGGGTCACTAAATTGTTGGTTTTACTTGGAGCTTGAATCCTATTTTTCTTAATCCCTTTCCTAAAAAAGACCTTTCCACTTTTGGATTGGAATATTAAAAAGCAATTAAAAGTAATGCAAGATGAATATAATATGACTGGTTAATTTTGTTTGGTTCTAGCCTCTTTTTTTTTTTTTACTTTTATATAATGTGTTTGATTTGACATTTTTTTGTTTCTTCTTGATTAAGTATTTACATAATTGATTATCAAAGATCCATGGATTGAAGGAAATGAATTTTAAAAATAACAGTATTTTTAAATTGAGAATTATTTAACAATAAATAAAATTTCAGATTTCAAATATTTTTAAAAATAAATAATTAGAAATAAAATTCGCAATATATAAAATAAACTTGTTTTAACAAAACAAAACATTTATTTTAAAATAACTAATTTTTTTTAAATTAAAAATTTTCAATTTTAGACTAAAGGAGATTTCAATCTTCGGTATACTTTTTTATTTACTATTATTAATAATTTATCTTTTAAAATTAAAATATAACAATATGACATTTATTCAAGCAAAAGTGAATTGTAGCGATTCGTGAAGCCAATTAAGCAGTATACATTATATGAAAATCTATGAGCAATGCCAAGGGATTATTACAGCCAAAATGAAGAAACAGACACAAATTAAGAGCAAGCCAATTAAACTAAGAATAAGGAAGAATTAAGATAATTAAAGTATTATAATATTTCTCATATCTTTTCATTTTGATGTTTGAGAGGTTCAACATGTATGATCATATATTTTTTATTTTACACATACATTTTCAGTTACCATGAGGAATGACAGTTTTAGTTTAAAATATTTTTAATCTTTTGGGAAAACAATATTTTTTTCATCTTAATATAATTAATTTCCTAATTAAATACCTCTACTTTTTTGGTTAATTATTAACATTACCATTTTCCATATTCAAGTTCATTTTGTTAATTCCCTTAACAAAAGGGCATATTTGGTACATCATGTCATCACGAAGATAACATGGCATACACCTCGATTCCATATAAATCCACACATTCTCAAGTGTCATTACTAATATGACTTTTTTGGTCCATACTATTGATAGGTGTATATTATAGTATGTTTCTCTAGATGTTTAAGTGTGTTTTTTTAAATGTTTGCTTAGATGACAATCATGTGCTTAGGACTTAGAATTGTGTTCTTGTTAGTTTTTTTTTTTAATTGTTTGATTATTTTAAAGCAAAGATTTGATCTTAATATTATGCTTCAAGGCTTGTTAATATATTATTAACGAGTATAAATGGGAAAAATTAAAGAAAAGATGAACAAGGACTTGAAGAATAAAAATATGCACGATGTGCATGTTAGCTACATAGGGATGAACCATCAACACAATCGTGCACTGGATGGTGAGGCATGATCGTGCATTACATGATCGTGCACTGCAATTTCTAACTCGCAAAATTTTTGTATTCTCACAGGCCTATTTTTGGAATCAAAACAAGTGGGGAAACCCTAAAATGGACCCTAGAAGGATCAAGAAGTATTTAAGGCAAAGAAAAATACCAACAAGGAAGTTGCACATCATAAACAAAGAGATCAAAGTGGAAACATTAAGATCAACTCCAAATTTTCTGAATTCCAGATCAACACTTTAAGCTGTTTTGTTTCTTCTCTTCCTATATTTCATCGTCTTGGACATTAATTTTGATTAGTGGTATGTTCAACATGATTATGGATTTCTAAATCCATATTAGGGTTTATTATTGAATTGTTTTGTTTAACTTTATTCTTGTTGAATTCAATATAGTATTGCTTTGTGGTATTTGTCATGCTCATACTTGGTAAGAAATCGAGAGATTGAATCAAAGTTGTATGTGTTAAGTTGCACAATGAGAGTTAGTGCCTTAATAAACCTACAAATATCAGATTAATAAACAATTGAAGAGAGATCTTAATTGTGAGTTAATTATCTTTAGGATTGCTTCAAATCCAATTGAACAGTTAGGAGTAGTTTTGTGAATTGAGAGGCTGCAATTTAATTATTATTTATTTCAATTGCAATTACTTAATTAGATATTGAGAGAGGGTAATCAAAACATTAGGATGTATAGGATCAAGCATAATTGAATTAACAAGATAAAGGGAAGATAAAACAAGGATAGAATAACCCCTAATTTTTCATTATTGATTAACTTCATTCTTATTGCTAACTTCGCTTATTCAATTGTTTAGTTTTATTAGTTTATTTTAATTTTAGTTAATTTACTTTAATTAAATTAATTCAATATTTTATTGCCTTAGAAAAGGTGCATTCAGATTGTCAGGTGATTAATCCAATCCTTGTAAGAATGATATCTTTTACACTACAACATACGACTTGTATACTTATATCATGAAAGTTTTTTTTATATAAAACTACAAATAAGTTTTTGATGTCGTTGTCGAGGATTGAGATAACATCTTATTCAATTTGAATTCCTTTAATCTAATAAGTTTGATACCTTTTTCTTGTGTGATTGGAAATGCATGAACACAAGATCCACAAAGATTTTGAGCAAGGTAAAGAATTCAAAAGTTTCAAACATCAAAAAGCAAGAAAGAGAGATTCGAAAAGCGAAGTGCCAAGAAATAATAGAAAGAACAATGGTAGAGAAAGAAACCAAGGAGAACATCAAATGACTCTATGGACTTTATAAGATTAGGGTTTACTGCAAATCAACAAGGAATTAGAAGACCACTAGTATATTCAAAATCAAACCAACACTATTGAACTTACTGCAGAACAATGTGCAATCTTAAGGACTACCCAATGAGGATCCTAATGCTCATCTAGCCAATTTTTTAGAGATTTATGATACGTTTAGGTATAATGTGTTATCGAAGATGTAGCTAAGATAAGGCTCTTCCCTTTTATACTTGAGAATTGTGCCAAGGTATAGTTGAATTCACTCAATTCAATGAACATCACAACTTGGGAGCAACTAGTGCAAGCCTTCTTAGCTAAGTACTTTCCTTTAACGAACACTAAAAGGCTTATAAAGGAAATCAAAAATTTCTAGCAAAACAAAGGGAAGTCTTTATATGAAGGGTGAGAGCGATTAATGGAATTGCAAAAGAGATGTCCACATCATAACTTGCTAAAGTAGTTCCTTCTGTAAACATTCTACAATGGAGTTAATCCACCCATGCGAGGCATCATTTATGCAATAGCTGGTGGATGTTCAATGACGAAAACAATTGAAGCAACACATGATATGTTAGAAGAGATGGCAAACAATATCTATCTTCAGACATAAGAAAAAAGTAGGTAACAACCGACCTTTCGATATCAAAAAGGAGTGCTTACTATAGATTCAGTCACAACATTATAGGCTAAAGTAGAGAACCTAACCAAAAAATTAAATAGCCGGAAAGCCATATCTTCTAGTCCACTCAAGGCAATTCAATATGGATGCAAGTTATACTGATAAGAAAGTTATATCATAGCTAATTGCTTATTAGAAGAAAACAACAGTACGGAGTAGTTCAGCTTTTTGGGAGTGCAGTATAGTAGGGGAGGTAACAATCCTTATTCTAATACTTACAATCTTGGGTGGAAGAACAACCTAAAATTTTCTTAGTCTAACAATGCAGGAAATCAATTGAGAGTTTAAGGAGATTCCAAGAAGACAAGTTCAATTTATTAGAATCAAAGATGGATAAGTTAATGGATGGTTGAATGCTAAGGAAGCAAAATTTAACCAAAATTTGAAGAATCATGCATATTCCATTCACAATCTGGAGGTTTAAGTAGGCCAATTAACCAATACATTGTCTACACAAAGTGTGGATAGTCTCTTAAGCAACACAAAAGCAAATCTAAGAGAGAAGTTAAAAGCCATCAAACTTAGGAGTGAGAAAGAGTTGGAAGAACTATTCGATAAACAAGCTGAATCCTACCAAGTAGAAGACCAAAAGAAAAAGAACAAGGGCTAAGAGAAGCAAGATGTCATTCCTTATGTTCCTCCTCCTCCATATGCACCAAAGATCTCATTTCCACAAATTTTGTACTAGAACAAAATGGATATGCAATTTGCAAAATTCGTGGAGAAGTTGAAGAAATTGAAAATTACCTTGCCCTTTGTGAAAGCTTTGGAGAGCATACCCAAGGAAGCAAAGTTTTTTAGAGAAATCTTATCAAACAAGTGGACTTGGGATGACAACTAAACGATCTCTATAACAAAATGCTTCAGCTCCATAATCACCAACCACATACCCTCGAAGTTGAAAGATCTAGGGAGTTTTACTATACCCTGTGTTGTTGATAATTTAGAATTCTCTAAATGTTTATGTGAATTAGGTGCACGTATTAATCTTATACCTTTGTCTATTTTTAGGAAATTGGGGCTAGGAGATATGAAGCTGATTTCCATGCTTATTAGTTAGCAAATCAATCTATAAAGAAACCGTTTAGCGTAGTGGAGGATGTGCGCATAAAAGTGGACAAGTTTATTATTCCTATAGGTTTTTTCGCGCTAGACTTAAAGAGGATTGAAACTGTCCATTAATTTTTGGTAAACCCTTTTTGAATACTAAAAGATATTTGGTAGAGGTCTATGAAGGCAACTTCATCCTTCATATTGGTGACAAATAAGTGGAATTCAATGTGAATATAGTATTGAATAAGCTAAAGGAGGGTGACATGTGTATGAGAATTGATGTCGTTGATGAATGTTTAAAAGATCAAGAGGAGAAGTCAGTTATAAAAACTATTGATGAATTATTAGTATTCGCCTTAAGTATGGATGGTTTCCACCTCCCACAACACAAACTATTTCAGTCAACTAAAGATTAAGGGAGTTTTATGTAACACCGTACTACCATAGAGTATATACCTAAACATCCAAAGGACATTCAAGTATATATCCTATGATAATGGTATGTTAAAGCAAACATAATCTCTTAAATGGCATCATAAGGAATATACAATACTTAAAACCTCAACATTGTAGTCATTGAAACAAATATTTACATTACCAAACATGAGAAAGTTTACAATCCTTTATACAAAAATTCTATATGTCAAAGAAACTACAAAATACAATATATAACTCCTCTGATGTCAGCTAACAGACCTTTGAGCCATATCTTAATCCAAAATGTTCCTCTAGAAAATCTTAGGAACTAGGTCTCCTGTCTAGTACCTGAAAAGCCACGTAACAATTTTTGATGAGTTTTGTGAACTCAATGAGTGAACTATTATTGATGATCTCACTCAAGTAAAATACACAAATATCACACAACCAACCAATTTCACAAACAATTTCCATCTCAATAACATATAATGAATGACACACATTTCACATACATTCTTTCAGAACATGTATAACCCAATCAATCACATTATCATGGCATATCACTTTATCTTCACAATTTCATAAAAGATTTCATAATCATAAATATCCAAATGCAGATACATATGAGACTCCAGATTCGTTATTATTTATTATGACCGAGCGCCTTTCAGATACAGATATAGATACTGTCACATTGGGCTCAGTTAAATACAGAAATCAAGAAGCAAAGCTCTATGTGTAGAATTTTGAGCTTAAAGCTCTTTCAGACTAGTTACTCTGATCACAACGCCTATATCTGAACATGCATTTTATGAAATGCATCAAATAACATAATATGCCATGAATATGATTTACTTATGATGCACAAATAGAATCTTATATTTATCGGACCTCAGTCCGGCTTTCAACTTTCTTTGAGTATTCTAAAATCATTCAGAATTTAGTTGCAAACAGATATCATTCAAATTTCAGATGCAAACAGAACATTTTCAATACATTCCCGAATATCAAACTCCTCGACCATTAAAGTCTGAAATTCATATACAAATCACAAAAGGTCAATAATTGGAAGATAAACATAATAAATTAATCCTAGGAAGATCATCTAGGTTGACTCACAGTATGCTCCAATTTATGCTATTGCCTAGATGGTTTGACAATGTCTAAATGACGTCCGACTTGAGCTTCTAAAATCACACAATTCACACATAATTCACATTACAAAGTTGATGAATCAAATACATATTCATTTGTGCACATATATACATATGTCATGTTTAATGTATGCTCAATTGACTTTTCCAAGGTATGTAACCTTATTCAACTTTCTTAACCATTCAACATTATACTTTGTATACTACCATTTTGCAATCAGGTTTGTCCCTTTAAAATAGCTTGATTTACTCGAAATTTGTCAATCATTCTTTACATTTATCCTTAAACATTTCCATGATCAAAAAGCTTCTTATAATACACACACAATTGATACCTTACATCTGAAATTTTAGCAAGTTAAAACTATACATTCACCAAAAATTTTCCAGCAACATATACTCATATATTCACCCAATTCTCATTCATAAATACCCTATTTTATTCAATACTCATTCATCCATAGCTTATACACATTATTCATGTCCTAAAGATCATATTTTCATTAAAAGAACTCACTTATTCCTTTAACAAATTAGAATTTCCATATTTGAACTCAGCACATCCAAAATAGTCCCTTCTTTAAGTTATGACTTCAATTAACTACATAAACTTATCAAGATATCTTCTAGCCAAACTGTTTCACAAAAGCAATAATAAGACATCAATAATAATTTTTCATGTTTTATACATTAACTAATTCGAGCTCTAAATCCCCAAAACTAGGAAATAATTTAAGGTTCTTGCATAAGGGTCTGTCACAGGTAGTATTAGGAAAACAAGCATAACTCAAGATCTAGTCACTTTCACAGAGGTCAAGCTAAGACCTAGATCTACAACTTTCATTCTTTGAGTTTCTTCAAATTCATGCCCTAAAAATATGCAAAATAGGTTGAAAGAGGAAGATGAAATTGAAACCAAAATTTTGATCTACAACTCTAATTTTCCAAATTTTGTTTTACACTTTATACCAAAGTTAAAAACAACCTCTTTATAATTCATCAATTATACCACTATTAGGCCTAAATCATATTCCAATTCCTCATCAATAACCTCTCCAACTCTAGTTCAAAATTATTCAATTAACAGCCCACAAATCCTAGTCTTTCATTCATCAAAAATCAAATAAAAAATCTATCCCTTATTATCATGCGTGTAGGTCTAATTCTTTCTCAATTCAAGAACACTCTTCTAACAAATTTCTTAGGCATAAATCCACCTTCTTTACACATTAAATTCCAGTCCAATCCATCCACTTAATGCCCTATTCTCCACGATTTCCATATACCAAAAACAAAACAGAAAAACTTCCAAGTTCATGCATCATTTTCCAGCACATATCTTCACCAATATTAGATGCATTTCATTCCAATTCAAGCAACATTCTTATATCATTTGACATGCTACAAAACTCAGATTGTTACTGACCTATTAGGCTTCCAATTTAACACAAAATTACATATTAAACAATCCTCCAAGCAAGCAAAAATCAACGCAATTCTAAGGTGAAACTGAGCTGTTTTTTTTGGACAATAAGGTGAAGACAACTTTGAACAGATTTCTTGGCTGTTTGGTGTAGGACTTAGGTATGGTTTTGGATAACTTTAGCTAGGTTTAAGACCAAAATACAGAGAAAATTTGAAGCAATTTCGGTGGAGAAAGGTGAGGGAATCAGCAGAAACATTGCTACTGGAATTTGCTCCATCATCATGCTAGGTGTCAACTTCTAAACTCACCATATGTATTAAGGCATGTAATATATTTGGTTAATTAATTAGCTGCCACTAATCCACATATTAGGTTGCCATTTGTCCCCTACTAAATCAGTTCACATGTCATTCCAAGATTTGTCCACATGTCACTTAATAATTGGTCCAATTTTTATTGAAGTACTAGTCTATTTGTCACACATTTAACTATGCCAAATGTTACTCAATTTTAGGCTTAATCATCCTAATTTCCATATATCAATTTTTTTTCTTACCAAATGTACATTTAATTCATTAATCTCTCGAACAATAATATTTAATTTCAATTTCCTAATTGAAATCCAATCATACCAAAATTCAAGACATATTAATTCATAATTCACATATGTTCACTTAACTTCTTTCATACCCCAAGATAAATCAATTGTGTGCATATGTTATCTTTGTAATGTGTACAAATATCAATTCGTGTATGAATGCTAATGTTATGCATGTATATGCAATACTTAATCTAGGGTTAAACCCTAAGCATAAACCGAAAAATAAGATATCACAGAAGGTGTATTGAATAGAAGTGAAGGGGGCAAGTTTTGGAAACCAAATGAAGGTCATAGGTGAGTGAACCGACGATCGTGGGATTTATGTGGCACCTCCCACGGTCGTGGGAAATGTTTTGGAAGGGAAAAGGTTCGTTTTGTATATTTGTTGGACTATATAAGGTTAAGGCACTTTATAATGGTGTAATTGGACTTGATTAAGGTGTAAAATGAACCTAGTTTGATATGTAATTAGTTAATTAAAGGTTGAATAAGGTTTGGATTTTTAATTTAGGTAATAACTTAAAGAAAGTGTTATTTGATATCAAAGTGTCTAATTTTGAAACTTAATAATTGTTAATGGAATGAAACATACCTATGAATGCAAATATGGTTGAAAGAACATGAATATTGTTAATTAGGTATGATTGTTTGTGAATTGGGAACTTGAGTGATTATATGTAATGTGTAATGACTTAATGCTTCATTGTTGTATTGATGCAAATGCTTATGTTTATATGGTATATTGAGTTGATTGAATATGAATGAATATGTTCAAGTTGAACAAAATGGAATAAAGTCATATGTTTTGCAATATATCTTTTGCATGAAAATTTTGAAATGTGACATGGTTTGTTTTAAAACTGCCAAGTTATGGTTATGAGTAAATAGGCATGCCTAGAACGGTCTACAACTACTCTTATGACACTAAAGTGTCTCATGACATTGACATTTCGGTGTCTCCTAATATTGACACTTCAGTATCTCCTGATATTGACACTTTAGTGTCTTCTATTACTGAGACATAAGTCTCTCTTGTTCTGTGATATCAATCATAGGTATCTCCTATTTTGGTCCCGTTACCCACTTCAGTAAAAAGGATTAGCAGGCTAACCTGTTTTGTATTCTGATATATGTTCAGTTTCGATGTATATTAAGTTCTGATCTGATACAAGTTAAAGCTCTGATCTGACACAAATTATGAACTGATATGATATACGTTATATTCTAATTTGAAGGAAATATGTCATGTTCTGATATTTGTATATTCTATTCTGAAATAATGAAATTATGTTATGATGAATTATATTTTGTTATGAAGCAAGTAATGTTTGAATTGTTCATTAAGTTGTACAATTAAAGATTGCTTATAGTATAACCTGATTCAGTACATGTTGGATCCCGTTTTCGGAACCCAACCCGAAAACGAAAACGAAATCGATCCAATCGACTCGGAAGGCAGAAACCAAAGAACGGAGTCGAAGAAAACAAATCAAAAGCAAATGTATCGAAAACAAACCGAAGGCTCGGAATTGAAGGGAAATCCAAAGCGAAACGAATCGAAACAAATTCCCAACATCCGAAACAAATATCTCAGAAACAGACTTTAGGAAGCGTCGCGTTGGAAACCCTAAGACTAAAACCAATCCGAAATCCGTGTACATTTTTTTTCTTTCTTTCTTTAATCAATCTCATACAAAGCAACTCAATTTCCCATTTTGAATACATCAATTCCAATACCTCAATTCATTTTATCCCTCATATGCTAATCATAACCATCAATTCTCAAACAATAAACACTTCAATAATTCTCAA
>JANITX010000002.1:59694873-59707039 GCA_027564395.1 Erythroxylum ulei
GTATTGACGTAAGCAACAGAGAGGGGATAAAGAATGTAATGATTGGGAGAGGGGGGCATATTTTTGCTAAGTGAATTATGTGAGCCTAAGGCTAGGAGAGAGCAGCACTCTTGAATTGTCTACCTAATACCTGTAACTTGACAGATTCCAAGTTACATCACTAATAATATTCAATGCAAAATCTCTCAGTATTTGAGAGTTCTATCACTGGTATCAGAGCACTGATCCTCTCGATGGCTAATAAGAAGGGAGAAAACAGAATGGATGGAATCGAGAAGGACATGGAGAACTTACGTGAGGATTTCCAGAAACACTTTGAGCTTTTGAGGGAAGAAAGGAGATTAGAGAAGGAAGCAATGCAACAAAGTTGGGAGCAATCCCAGCTCGAGTTGAAGGAGTTGCGAGAATTACTGAAGCAATTTGTAAGCTACCGAGAGGCTGAGATGAGTGGGGAGAATGCGGGCAACATGAGCAACGAAGTGGACCCATGCGGGGAGAAGGGGAAGGGCCCGTTGGAGTTCTGGGCCAACGGCAGGGGGTGCACCAACGAAGGGCCTCCGGCGACCTCCACCCGAAGCCACCGGTCGGAATGCATTTTCCAGGGAGCATGGTTGGCACAATGCCACTGACCAGGACCCGTCGCATGGATGGACATAGCAAGGATGAGAACATAGACCACCGGAAGAAGGATGGAGGGATTTCACCTACAAACAGCCACCGGGTTTCGCAAGACAAGGGGAACCTCGGCGTGACTGTCGCACGAGGCGAGTGGAGATGCCGGTGTTCGACGGAGAAGATCCCGATGGGTGGATTTATCGGGTAGAACGATTCTTCTCAGTGGGACGCTTTAACAAGACGGAGAAAATGGAGCTGGTATCGTTGAGCATGGAGAAGAAGGCGCTGGCGTGGTTCCGATGGGTGGAGGGGCGCCGGCCAATCAAAACATGGGAGGAGTGTAAAGGCCTGCTGGTAGAGAAGTTCCGACCCGTACAGGAAGGCACCCCATGTCAACGTCTCTTGGCCATCAAGCTGACAGGTACGGTCGAGGATTATATTTGCAGGTTCGAGGAACTAGCAGCCCTCTTATCGAAGTTGCCGGATGAAGTATTGGAGAGCTCCTTCTTGAATGGATTGTCAAAGGAAATCTGACTGGAGCTATTGATCGCTAATCCTCGTAGCTTGGGGCGAATGATGACTCTGGTTCAACAGATAGAAGAGAAGAATAAGGTAGTAGGACGAGATAAGGGCTACCGACCACTGCATGGCAATAAAGTAGGTGGGTCTAGTGGGCACCGAATGTGGGAGGTAGTGGGAGACAGTACAAACAAGGAGGGAAAATAGGAAAAATAGTGTCCACCGACAGAAACCTTGAAGGCTTTAAACGGTTGACATTTGGTGAGATACAAGAAAAGAGGAGAAGGGACTATGCTTCAAATGTGACGAGAAGTACTCGCCGGGCCACCGATGTAAAATGGTGGATCTGAAAGTTCTAACAGTCCTGGATGAGGAGCTAGAAGCTAGTACGGAGGGGAGCGAGGAAGATGACGAAGCAACAGAGGGAGAGTTACAAAATGTCAAACCTTCAGGCGGATCAGCTGTGGGGTTAACTCTACCGAAGACAATGAAGGTTGAGGGAATGCTTGAAGGGGAGCCTGTAGTGATCCTCATCGACAGTGGAGCCACCCACAATTTTGTATCTAAGGAGCTGGCGTTGAAGTGGAGTCTCAAATGGGATGACACAGACAAGTATGAGGTTGCCATGGGAAATGGAGAAAAAGTGTTGGGAGCTGGAATTTACCGAAATTTGAATTTAAGGATACAGGATTTAGAGATATGTGAGGATTTTTTGCCAATGAAGTTGGGTAGTATAGACGTGATATTGGGCATCAAATGGTTGAGGACTCTTGGGGATGTTTGGAATAATTGGTGCACATTGACGATGAGGGTAAGAGTGAAAGGGAAGGAATTTGTTATCCAAGGTGATCCGATGCTATCTAAATCATTGGTAAGTGTCAAGTCCTTCAACAAGGACCTTAAGGAAGGGGATTTGGTGTGCTGGTTACAAAGGGCATAACAAGAGGCAGAACCGAATACCAGTATGCAGGTGCAAGACTTGGAGATCAGAAGGGTTTTGGAGGAGTATGGGGCAGTGTTTCAATCACCACAATCTCTACCACCCGAAAGAGGAAGGGAGCATCATATTCACCTGATTCCAGGAGAAGGCCCAGTCCGGGTCCGACCCTACAAATATCCCCATTTTCAAAAAAATGAGATCGAGAAGTTGGTCAAAGAGATGCTAGACTCGGGATTAATCCAAAACAGCACCTTCCCGTACGCTAGTCCAGTTCTGTTAGTCAAGAAAAAAGATGGAGGGTGGCGGTTTTGTGTGGACTATCGTGCTCTAAACAAGGTGACCATATGCGACAAATTCCCTATACCCATAATAGAAGAGCTGATGGATGAATTGAATGGGGCAACCATCTTCTCTAAAATAGATTTAAAGTCCGGTTATCACCAGATAAGAATGAGGGAGGAAGACATTGAGAAGACGACGTTTCGAACCCATGAAGGACACTACGAATTTGTGGTAATGCCCTTCAGATTAACAAACGCGCCTGCTACATTCCAATCGTTGATGAATCAAATTTTTAAACCCTACCTCAGAAAATTTGTTCTAGTATTCTTCGACGATATCCTAGTTTATAGCAAGGATAAAGAGGAGCACCTTATGCATCTTAAGGTAACTTTAAGTATCCTAAGGGATCAACAACTCTATGCCAACCATAAGAAGTGTGTTTTTGGGCAACCAAACTTGGAATATTTGGGGCACATTGTATCCAAGCATAGAGTGGCAACAGATCAGTCCAAGGTGGAAGCAATGCTCAGGTGGCCGAAACCACTCACCTTGAAGGAGTTGAGAGGATTCTTGGGGGTACAGTCATATAGCAGGTCCATTGACACAATTGCTTAAGAAGAACAACTTTTAGTGGACAACTGAAGCAGAGAAGGCCTTCAACAACCTTAAAAAGGCTATGACCACCTTGCCGGTGCTAGCCTTGCCTGACTTCAATCTACCCTTTGTGTTAGAAACAGATGCTTCAGCTGTTAGAGTGGGAGACGTGTTGATGCAGAATAATAGACCCATCGCATATTTCAGTCAAACATTATCAGCTGCAGGGAAGGGACAATCAGCTTATGAAAGGGAACTCTTGGTTATTGTGTTGGTTGTAAAAAAATGGAGATCTTACCTCTTAGGTCACAGATTTGTCATTCGCATTGATCAAAAACCCTTGAAATTCCTATTAGAGCAAAGAGAGATCCACCCCGATTATCAGAAATGGATCACCAAGCTGTTAGGCTTTGATTTCACCATTGAAAACAAACTGGGAAGAGAAAATAAGGTGGCAGATGCTCTATCAAGTGTGCAGATCCAAGAAGAGTTGCAGACTATAATGACCTATAAAATCATCGACATGGAGGAAATTTACAGGAGATAGAGGAGGATAGCAAGCTCAGGGAATTGAGGGAGGCTGTCAACAAAGATCCAGGGTTCAGGCCCCTTTACACGGTTAAGCAAGGAAGTCTTTATTACAAAGACAGATTAGTCATCTCCAGCTCTTCTGTTTTTATAGCCAAGATTTTGAAGGAGGGTCGTGAAAGTCACTTAGGAGGACATGGGGGACCATTAAAGACATACAAAAGAATCTCTAGCGAGTTGTATTGGGAAGGTATGAAGAAGAAAATCTATCGGTTTGTGGCTGCTTGCTTAACATGTCAACAGAATAAATACTTAACTCTATCACCGGCAGGATTACTACAGCCTTTGGAGATACCTAATCAAGTTTGGGATGAGTTAACGATGGATTTTATAGAAGGGCTTCCTAAGTCTTTGGGGTATACATCTATCTTGGTCGTAGTAGATAAGCTTAGTAAATATGCCCATTTCTTACCACTCAAGCATCCATACACGGCACAATCAATAGCTGAAGTGTTCATCAAGGAAATTGTGAAACTACATGGGTTCCCTATGTCTGTGATTTCTGATAGAGATAAGTTTTTCATGAGTAAATTTTGGGGAGAATTGTTCAAGGTGCATGGGACAACTCTGAAATTCAGTTCAGCCTATCATCCTCAAACGGATGGAGCTACTGAAGTAGTGAATCGATCAGTGAAGGCTTATTTGAGGTGCTTGGCAGGAGAAATTCCAAAACAGTGGGCTAAATGGTTAGGGTGGGCAGAGTATTGTTATAATACCTCCTTTCATGTGGCTCTTCACACTACACCCTTTAAGGTTTTGTATGGAAGGGATCCTCCTCCTATTTTTCAGATGGGATCGCGAGTGACCAAAATGGTGTCAGTTGAGGTTCTATTACAGCTGAGGGACCACTACCTGGGAAAAATTAAACAACATCTTGCAAAGGCCCAAAGTGATATGAAAAGTAGAGCTGATAAACACAAGCGAGAAGTGAATTTCAATGAGGGAGACAAGGTTTGGCTGAAACTAGCTCCTTACCGACAACTAACAGTAATGAGAAGAGCCAATGAAAAGCTAGCCCCTAGATATTTTGGCCCATTCCGAGTGCTACGAAGGATTGGGAAAGTGGCATACGAATTGCAACTCCCTGAGTCAGCTAGGATCCATCCTATCTTTCATGTCTCCCAGCTGAGAGCAGTAGTGGGCGAGGATACTGATCAGCTAGTTTTACCTGACAAATGGGCAGAGGACAAGGAGTTATCAGTACAGCCAGAAGAGGTTTTAGCTGTCAAACCACGAGGAGGGAACAAGGGCCTTGAAGTTTTGATCAAGTGGAAGGGTTTGGCAACACCTGAAGCTACTTGGGAGCTATTCGATGATATGGTGGAACTCTTCCCGGATTTTCACCTTGAAGACAAGGTGCAACTTATAGGGGGGGAGCAATGTTAAGCCTCCTATTATGCAGGTATATTCTAGAAGGGCAAGGCAAGGGGTAATCGAGTAAAGGATGACTCCATTCGGTTACGGGTAAGAGTTGATAGTTAGAAAAGGGGCATGAGAGAGGAGGTGAGGTTTGTGTTAGTTATAGTATTGACGTAAGCAACAGAGAGGGGATAAAGAATGTAATGATTAGGAGAGGGGGGCATATTTCTGCTAAGTGAATTCTGTGAGCCTAAGGCTAGGAGAAAGCAACACTGTCAAATTGTCTTTGCTAAGTGAATTTTGTGAGCCTAAGGCTAGGAGAGAGCAACACTCTTGAATTGTCTGCCTAATACCTGTAACTTGACAGATTCCAAATTACATCACTAATAATATTCAGTGCAAAATCTCTCAGTATTTGAGAGTTCTATCAATTTTCTATGTAAATTTCAATTTAAACATTTCTAAATCAATTTAAACGCTATAAAACTAATAATCAGAAACAAACCATAGGTTTTTTTTACCCTCTAGTAACCATCTAGATACGTGCAGTTCAACATGCGGAACACAATTGGTGAAACCTCCTGCGTTTGAAAACCTGTTTTTAGTATCAGAACGGCGAGAACTACTTTTGACGATCACTACATCAACTACAGTGATGGGCCTAACCAATCCATGTATACGCACTACTTCAGAAGCCCCGTACGAGACTACAAGGCATTTGCAAAAACTTGTGCCGCCTGAGTTTATACATTGGAATACACAATCATTGATAAGGGATGTCTTAAAGAACCGAAAAAAAAAGGCCCATCTAACAAAGCCATAAACGCAGATGAATGAAGACGTAGACACCAAATAAAGTACAATCCAGTTCTCCGAATGCAACCAAAGAAGATAATCCCAACGGTCATTCTCCAGCTTGAAACCATGTCATTGACAAAATGCATATGCTGCTACATAATCAATATCTTTCCACTCATCACTCCATTCAGTAGGTTGGGATAATAAACAAGGAAAGAAATGAGAAAACTAGGCCAGCAGATATTGCCATATTTACCAACTGATACCCGGAGCAATCAAGTGCCACTATTAGGCAATGCTGCCATAAAAGAATTGTACGAAGACTCGAGATCAAAGCCAAGTTGTCGAACCTGCTGAGCGGTCAGCTCATCTGCCGCACCCATCTTAGACAGCTTTGAAATCCATTCTTTCATTTTAGTCTTCCCCTCATAGTCTGGTGGCAAAATACTCAACTTGTTAAGTGAAGCTGACAGGTCTGAGAGCAAAGGATACACCTCATCCACTGCCTTCATATTCAGTTTCAAGGAATCCATTGCTGTAATAAAGTTCTGCACACACTCTGCCACAATGGCAGCTGAGGTAGAGGCTGATGCTGCTGCAGCAGCTCGGTGTTCCACAGTTGCAGGCACCCCAGAGATCACAAGGCGATTTATGGCAGCTGGACACTCCATTTTGTAGGTGTCTGCAAACCGCTCAATGCTAGGCACGGTATCTTTCAACGTTGTAGCTAGAGTTTTAAAATGGGCAATGAGCTTCTGGCATTCCGTTTCATACTCGGACGACGAAATAATATCCCGAACGTAGGCTTTTTCAAGCTTCTCAGTAGCCTTGATAATAGCGTAGAGCTCAGCGAAGTTCTCATACATTTCTCTCTCGCGCTTGTCGTTCCATAGCTTGACCTCCATTTGAGTATACAAGTGAAAACACGTAAAATAGACACTTCACGGTTTGGATAAATGCAGCTGAGGGTGGAGGATTGGAGAAGAGAACGGGTCACGCGCAAAGAGTACTAATCTTCTTGACTGAACAATAATACATCCAAATCCAAGCACAGGAAAAAGTGATTAAAGACGCATTGTTAAAACGAGCCAATATGACAAATAAAGCACATTAAGTTGAGAAACAACATGAAAGCATAACTAATCACAGGGACTGGTCGTAAAAACACATTGCAAGAACCCAAAATCCAGAAAAGACCAGACAAAATAAACCGCACCTCCAAAGGGAATAACATATCCTTCAGTTGTTAAGGTTTAACAGATGCATTGTTTAACCGACGGAATATGCAAAATACCAAACAGTTTGTTCAACAACACAAAGCTATTAAACCAACAAAAAACCCAAAAAAAAGGATTATAGGAAACGAGAACAAGATCGAAGCAAAAGGGCCAAGGAAAACAATTAAAAGAGACGGGCGTATCTTGAGAATCAAACCATTCACTTTGAAAGACCCACTTACAACAATTAATAGCACAAACCCTTCTCTTCCCAGATTCACCAAGATTCTCAGAAACGAAAGAGTAATTAGTACAGATCAATAAAACCCTAATCCAGATAAAAGATTGAAATTTACCTCAGGTCATCTCAGAAATTCGATAATCCCCGATCTAAAAAACCGTAACCTTCGAAGTTACAGAAACTGAGCCTATTTCGTTATAAATATATATATATATACACAGAGGGAGGGCGGATGATTACAGAAAAAAGAACGCGGCTTCGGAAAACGTGAAGCGTCTGAATTTGTTGTGTGTGTACCTCCGATGGGGAGGGAAGTGGATTTAGAGTAATAATGAATTAAAACTGAAATAAAAGGATGAGTTACGTGCTTACGGCATCTACGTGTAGCAGTTGGGGTCACCAGATGACATTATCTGTAACTTGTACGTCTCTCTCCCTCTCTACTCTCTCTCTCTCTCTCTCTCCTCTGAACCGAATTGAATTGAAGTGACGCTACATCGCCTTTCATGGGCTCGCATGCCTTCATACCAATCTCCGCCCGCATACATACATACATACATCATCATCAAAATACCAGTAATCAAATTAGGAATAACTCTTGTACCATTAATCTCATACTAAATATTAATCAAATTAGGAATATGGAAAGGAAATAAAAAGTGGGAATCAAAATATGATATTAAATAAAGTTAATAATTATGTTAATATTTGATAATAAATACTAAAATGATAATTTTTACTCATATTTAATTATTATATGATTTATTTTGCAAATAATTAGTCAAAATTTTTAATAATTTATTAATTTTTAAATAATTATGAATGATTTTTATGAAAAAAGTATATCGATGAAACAAAATAAAAATAACTCTTAAAGAAATCGATGTAAAAGATCGTAATATATAATTTTGATAATAATATTTTAATTTTTTTAATATACATCTTTGGCAAATATTTGATGAATTGCATTTAATTTTTATTTATTTTTATTCATCTATTGTGTTATAACTTTATAATGTCTTCATGTCTCTAATTCCCAACAAAAGTTAGTTGACTTTCTACTGTGTATCCCAACGAATGAAAAATGCCCAAATATTTTTGTATTAATTTGAATAAAATATGGGAAGTGTTCTTTTATAGGTATGAGAAGAAAACTAAAAATATAGAGTTGTTTTGTTCTTATTTTTGCGAAAATTGTACAGTTTTCCTTTTGTTAACCATAAACGATATTTTTAAATTACTAATTATCTTCTATGAAAAATAAACCTCTAATTTTGAAGATTGAGTAACCCTTGGCTATTGCAACTATTGAATGAGGTCTTATGCTCGTATGAATCAAAAGCAGATCTTGAAAGGAAAAAACTGATTTTGATTTGGGAAACCTTCAAAGGGGTGGAGGAGACAAATAGAAACCTTCAAAGAGGCGAACAAGACGAATTTAGAATAGAACTATTAAATTAAGGGAGGTTTTAATTGACCTTTTGATAATAATAAAATATAAATACTAATGATGGGTTTAATATTTTGATGAGAATGAATATGAGAACAAGATGATAAGAAGATATTGTATAAAGTTGATAAAAGTTAAGATCAAGTTTGTAAATTTGAAGACTAATTCACGAACAAAAGAAGGAAAAGGAACATCGAGGTCATTCTTTAGTTATAATATTAATTGTAATCTTATTTAGTCACTTTAATGTTTTAAAAGGCTCACTATTTATAAATATTTAATGTAACTTTATTACATGAATCTTTTCATTCATTAAGAGAAATTGGAGTTTTTATTTTAATAGAAAAATCTCTCAATCTTTCAAACACTCATTAAGGGACTTTTTGGGAAGTGTTTAAATCATAATTGTATTAAACAAATTGAGTTTGAACATTTGAAGTTGTTAAAAATCATGTTTTGGGTGGGGGACTGGTTAACCTATATAAGTTAGTGGTTAACAATATATGTTAAAGTTATCAAATTTTGATGTACCAAGAATTTGTAGTAATATAAGTTGATATATTAGTTGACCAATATGTTATATTGATCAACCAATATGCCTACTGGTTGACCAGTGTCTTAATGGCTTCTGAATCTAATCTATGCATTCAATGCAAATTCATCGAGTAATATTGCAGTATCTCACTCTCATAGAACACATACCCGACATTCTGGAGGATATCCGAATACATGTCCTACAAGGATGGCATGCTAGAGCGGTCACGTCACTTCTCATGGCATCATCATTAAAACATAACTATCAAATTAATTTAAAAACCTAATTCCTCATTTTCATTTCATAAAAACGAATATACATTATAGCATTACATACTTCACATTCTTATGTGCAATATCAAATAACTATCAGAGTCTACAGCTTTATTACAAAATATACTACATGCTACTTAAATGAGGAACTATACAAAATTCTATCTAAATCTTTCAGTCTCAGCTGAACAACCTTTGAGCCATTTCTTCTACCCAAAAGCAGTACTAGATCTCTTCTAAGTTGTCTTAGAATCTAAATCTGCTCTCTCGCACCTGAAAAATCAACGTTGCAATTTTGATGAGTTTTGCAAACTCAGTGAGCTACCCATCATCAATGACTCATTCATAACACATAACACATACAGTTCATGTCATCATATAATGAACATCTTTCATCAATTAGCAAATAACACCATGTAACACTTGTTTCACATATACAACTTTTTCATTCATAACGATTCATACATTTCAATTCAATCATTCATATAATGCACATTAAATTGTACGTGCAATGTTCATGAGACTCGCTTTTATTTATTACTTTAATGTGACCGAGTGCCTTTTTCACTATCCCATATCCATTGTGAATACTGAGCTCATTAATAATTGTCCCTTATCCGTTAGGGATACAAGGCTCATTATACATAGTGAGCCAAGGCTCTTACCACATTATGAGCTTTAAGTTCTTTTTCACTGGCGACTCCGATCACAACTGCCTTTATGTTATCATGCATTCATATAGTGAAATGCATCATATGTATTTAATCATTCACTTGTATTCAATTATTTTTTGTATTCACAGTCACATTCACATTCACCATCGGACCTTATTCCAGCATTTAACAATTAAGTTGAGTATCACATATTCTGTCAATTTCACATACAATGAGCACTTCCAATTTATTATTCATGCATCAAATGCCTCAGACATTCAATGTTTGGAATTAACACATTCACATCACATAATAATCCAATTTAGAATTTAAACAAAACAATAAATCAATGTGAGACCATCTAGGTTACTCACAGTACGCTCCAGATAACTATTGCCTCGACGTCCCAGCAATGTCTAGATGTTATCACTATAATTTCTCTTCTATATCATGCAATACATACACATTTACACAATACTAATTTGCACATTTTCATAAATACTCAATCATATACATATGTATATGTGATATGTATAATGCATGCTCAATGACAATCTCAGGTATATTTCCTTAATTCACATCTTATAATCATCCATATATCATATCTTGTGAAACTTGATTATCCTCAGTTTATCAATCATCTATTCATCAAACATACATTTACCAATCCTTTCCTAGCATTATACATCCACACAATCTCCCAAATTGAGATACATTCATATCAAGACAATTCATTCTTCAATTCTAATATCAATCAACATCCTAAACTCATCAATCATTTAACTACTTACTTTAGCAACCATCTAGGTTCATTTCAAACCTTGATTAAATCTAAAAATACCAAGGTAGGGTAGGAAGACAGCAATGCACGATCGTGTAACTACCTGATGATTCCTCACCGTCATAATTGTGCAACTAATTCTCTATCACGATCATACTTGTGCACGATCATGCGTTTGACAAGGAAAATGAGGTATTTAGGCAATATATTATTCTAAACAAATGTTCCTATATGTCTTAAGTTTCTAATGACATCAATTTCATGCAATTTGGTTCAATATTCTGCAAGTTATACTCAAAATACTACAGACTGTTCTCACACTGTGACAACACACTGTACTAAACTTCAAGACAAATTTTGAAACCATTAGAGATAGAATTCAAATTCGATTCCTTCATGAAAAATATATCTATTTGTCTCTAGTTTAATCTAAACTTAAAATCATCCCATTTGGATATGTACAGGCCAAGATATGGGTAAAATACATATGCATGTTCCATGAAAACACTACAGCTAACATACTCCAGCAATTATTCTTTCACTTTTCCATATTTTCAACTCTTATATGTTACATTCAAACCATCTTATGCATAGATCATCAATATTACATCATATCCACTTCATTCTCACCTCAATTTCAACACAAAATCATCCATACTACAACTTATAAACTATTATTTATCATTTACACAAAAATAGAACATGATGTATTCATCTTTTCATCAACGTCCAACACACTTCAAACACCATTATCATAATCAATCCATCCTTAAATAATCATTATAAATGCTTATATTAAACAACTCATGAATAACATTAACACACTAAAATTTAGAACATAAATCTTTTTATGTTTACACCCACGTTAAAGCATGTGAAGCTCCATGATCATGGTCATCAAATCTCAAATCATTCATCATATTTGATTCATTTGTTACTACCAATGAAGATCAAAGTATAACTTACTTGATAAAACTCCAAACTCTTCAAAATCACGTGAACCCTAGCTTTCCATGTCTCATACGATCATCAACATGGAGGTGGGTAGATTAGGTTTTTAGTAACAAAATGAAGATATAGCAAATATCTTGAAGAAACGAGGTAAAGGATAGCAAGAACTCAATGTGATGAGGGTGAAAGTTAGATAGTTGTGAGTGAAGAAAATGAAAGAGATGAAGAAGAGACCATAGGGAAAATGTGAAAGACAAAAACAAAGATGGTCTTTCAAGAAGCAAATGTCGTGGGTGGGTCAAAAGCAAGGTAAAAATTGATTGGAGGATGTCATGACAGTGCCATTATTAGAGGATGTTAATTTGACTCTT
>JANITX010000002.1:59709598-59730941 GCA_027564395.1 Erythroxylum ulei
AGCCTAGCTTATCCGATATCCCAAACATCCCAAGGAATGTCGACAAGTACTCTGATCGAGGTCGAAATCATCCGACCATTAAGGACATCAACTTAACGATCTGAGACTCAACTTCTCGACCAAAGACTTTCGACACCTAGACTCGACTCCTAAGGCTCATAAACTTTTTGAAAATGAAAATAACACTTTTGAAAACATAAAAACCATGCTCTAATAATATTAAACTTAAACCTCTGTCAAAATCATGCTAAGAAATCAGGAAAATAATCACAGACCTTTAGCTCTCATATCTGATTGTGTCAACAGTCTAACAAAAACAATTTTAAATCCAACTTGCATATTTCTAAAATTCCAGCTTTGGAAACTAACTTCAGTAGGTTTTCTAATTGCATTATAGCATATAAATAACCTCCTAAACATCCTCAAACACAAAACAAGTATAAATGACTAGTTCGTAGGGATATATTAATCATAATCAAGCAAATGCACAAACTATACGCAGCTGGACAGCAATCTACACATCAAATTAGACGTTGTATTTTTGGTATTTCTTCTTTTCAAAGAGGTTTAGGCCTTCAACTTTTAACCCTTTGAGACATATAGAATCAGCAAATATATAATGAGATGTGGGAAAATCACATGTAAACATTTAAACACAACAAAAATAGAATAGGTAGGGGCTGGAATTTTTCTCGTCAATCACTTTATTCAATTACTTATTTCAATCAAGATGTTTTCCAATTAATTTTGCAGAACTTAATCGTTGAAATCCTTTAACTTGTGGCCTAATCTAATTGGAAAGCATAGTAATGTCTTTCTTTAATTGCAATTGATTCATGTATAGTCGCTCCAGATAAAATATCTAAAATATATTACTATTTAACTTAATTCAAATTATTATACTTTATATCTAGGTGTACAAATCAATTGATAAAATAAAATTTTATAGATGTATGACTCACGAATAATGCAGTTCTGTATCCACCTATGCAAGGTGTTACACCTTTGTCTAGTATAGCTTGGTAAAACCTACAAGCATGCTTACAAAGATAAGCTTATCACAAAATGTCCCCATCCAAGCTAATCACAATCCTCAACATTGATTATGGTATCTAATATTTAAATGTTGATACTGTACTTGGCTTTGGGTAATATAAAATTTTCTAATATGTATAAAAAGATTATTTTTCAAAAAATTTCCTTCGTCGTGCACCCTTTACCTTTTTGAGTATGCACTTTAAAATGAGATGATGATTATTGACTTAGTACTCCTCTTAAAGTTTGATCAACTTAGCCTCGTTAGCTTTTATGTATACTCATTTGGTCTAATGTAGAACCCTCAAAATTCATGCAACAATATCGCCAATAATCTCCTCCACTTTATCCTCCTTTATTCTTAGTGTTAGCTCATCTAGATCAAATTTACCATACAACTAGTAGTAGATGTCCCTCTTTACCCTGAACCTCTGCATCACACGAAGTTAACTAAATCCCATATCAATGACCCACTTAAGCTACTTTAAAGAAGGACTCTGCATCAATTTGACCACCTTCTCCAAATAATGTCGCTTTTGACAACTTTACAAGTACTTATGAAAGTATTCTTAATCAAATAAAGTTAAGGGGTAACATATTAAAAAATGTCTAACCTTTTAAGAATTTTCCAATTTAGTACCGAACTTTTAAAAGTTTCAATTTAGTGATTAACCTTTTAAATCTTATATAAATATATTCTAAAGGTTACTTTTGTTGATGTGTATGTCCACTAAACATCACATGGATGTCCATTTATTAGCCATATCAACAAAAACAACATTTTTACATGATTTTAATGAAATTTGAAAGTTAGTCTCTAAATTGAAAATTTTAGAAAGTTTGACACTAAATTGAAAAAAACTAAAAGTTTAGACACTTTTGAATATGTTACTCTAACATTAATAATTACTCACCAAATTATTTCAATTTAGTTTATAACAGACCCATTTCATACCTTGTTCTTAACAACACTTCTATGCTCACTTATGCTACAAATGACAACTTTGTCCAAGACCTACATCCTAAAGTTTTATAACAAAATAACATGCATTCAATATCATATTAATTTTAGTAAAATACTTGCTCATTACCTTTCTTTTCACTTTCTTCTTTCCTTCTTGTGGAAGACATAAAGCTCTAATAACAACTTTATCCTTACTTCTTGAACTTTTACAATAAAAACAAAAATTTCAACCACATTAAACCAAATATTGTGACTAGACATTTTAAATACCAAAAACCATAAATAAATGCATATCTAAACATATCTATTAGATACAGAAAGCAAGATGAGAATAAAATTATCCGTTTACCATGTCTACTAAATAGTTTATCACTGTAGACGTGTATAAATCACAATATGTTCAAAGAATTAGGATAGATTTAGGATTTTTAGTCTAGATTCTACTTAAAACTGAGATATAAAGGAAGAAGATGATATATACTACCATGCAAGAGGAGTTTTTGGAAGCTTCTTAAGAAAGCTTTGGACAAGAAAATTACATCATTACCCTAAAAATTATGAATTACATCCATAGATTATATATGGACGTGTAGCGATCTATGTTTTCTAATAAATTGGCTTCCTAAAAATTATAAACACATGATCTCATAGTTAGTAGTTTCCAATAAAATATTAATTCCATACAATCTGGTACATAACCATGAACCAAATTGTGTCAATCAAATTGTCCTATTCAAATTAATAATAAGAACATTTTTCACCATATAGTTACTTTGTTAGTAAAACCTTTAATGAGATTGGTTTTCTATACTATTGTGTATCAATTTGTGTCCTATTGTCTCTTACTTAATTTGTGTATCAGTATAGAAAACCAATTTCATTAAAGGTTTTACTAACAAAGTAACTATATGGTGAAAAATGTGTCCTATTGTCTCTTACTTAATTTGTAGTTAAAACATAATTCACTATTTGGTTGTGTATTGAAATGTGTTGAAATAAACCTTTTAGTGTACACAATTTGATGCATGATAGTGTGATTAACCGTGTTAGAACAAAACTTTTAATGAACATATTTTATTATATAAACATTGACATTATGTGTCCTTCTCATTGTCCCCTAAAAAATTCTAAACAGAATAATATTAAAAAAATCATTAATGAACGAACAAACTTTGGTGTATGGTTGGTTGTGTACCACTTTGTTTCCTTCATATTGATAATTTGTATTATTTTAGCTCAGTCAGATATTCCTACTTTTTATTGTTGTCACTTAGTCTTAATGCATTATGGAAACTTCTACACATAAATGAGGTATGGATTGTACCATCTCCCTACTACTTAATTATTCCAATAACATAAACTCTACCATAATGGGGTTACTTATGGTATTCCGTCCACTCACTTGTTATATCCTCTTTTAAATGTTAAGGGGTTACTTATGATATTTGTTAACAAAAAAAGAAAAAGAAACATTACTGATATTTACAAGTATATAATAATTTCTTTGGTACAAGAACAACACATTTGTCGTTTCCTCGGAAACATGAAATCAAAGCCCTAGTCCTTTACAGCTATATCAAACACCTTTGTCACCCAAAATTGACGCCAAAAAGAAGAACGTAACTATTTCTTGAGCTTGCAAGATTTAGTTTTTGACTTGAAAAGGAAACAAAGAAACGAACCATGTTCAGATCTCATCCCAGAAACCAAAACCATCAAATAAAATTTAGTATATATTGATTGATTAACTAACCTAATTGGCTTCCCAGCCCAATCATTTCCTTATACTGGTTCAAGGATTCCTGCCTCTGTAGCCTCATCTCCTCGTTGAACTTCTTTATGAACGCCTCCACTCGCCGGTTCAACTCGTCTTGGCTCAGCGACGGCTCTTTCCTCAACTTTCCCGACATCGGAGACGACGAACTCACCGGTGCCAGTTGTTCATTCGTCCTGTCCTTGAACGTCTCTGATTTCTTCACCAGGCGTTGGTCCACAACGCATACTTGACGGCCATGATTCTCCCACGTGTCGGACTTCTTCAAGTGCCTCGTTAACGGCATTGGACGGCCCTCCGTTATCATCTTCCACGTGTTCTCCAGCGTCTCCTGTCGTTTTGGCTTTGACACCCTTAGAGCCCTCCCTCCTGAACAGGTACAAAATTTTAACCGTACAAATAAATCACTCATCAAATGACCATTTTGTCCTCCGACACCCTCCCCGCTTCATAATCAAGCAATTAATGAAATGATATACCTTCGGGGCTGGCTTTGAGCGGTTTCCGGTGACAAAAGCGAGAAGAAACGAGAGGTTTCTCGGCCGGAGAGGGAGTCGCTGGGTTCGACAGATTTTCGTAAGAGTTGGCCCTCTTCTGCGGGACCCACGTGGACTTGGAGATGACAAACTCCTCTTCCTCTTCCTCCTCGTCTCTTAAGGCCTCCTGAACCTCCATAGAAGCACTCACTTCCTCAAGGACACCACATTTGTCCTCTTTCCAATCACATGCAACATCAACCGCCGTCGGCTGATGCTCGAACTCATCTGAACGATGGCTCAAGATTACTTTGGAATTTGGCATTCGCTCTACCTCATCATGGATACTGGCCTCATAATCATGGTCTCGGTGATATCGTGAGGACGCAGCGATTGTGATGATGATACAGTTGATGATAACGTATAGGTAAGGTGGTTTGAGCCAGGAAGACAATGATCCCCATATATGGGGGCCATGAGAAACAGAGAAATCTAACACCAATGGAACAGAGAATTTCATAAGCAAAGCTATGCACAATACACTCGTTGAAATCAGCACAACCTGTGTTGAAACTGAGAAAGACACCATATTTTTTTCCTTTGAGAGAGAGAGAAGGAGCGTGAATGTGTGTGTGTGTGAGTGAGTGAGAGCGAGACTGTGAGCGGGTGTTCAAGAGAGAGAAAAGAGGGAGGTGGGTACAGGACATGGAACGTGGTGAGCGTATATAGAGGCGGACTGTGGGGACGCGGTTTATGGTGTAATATAAGCCGTTAGATTTGATGTGGGGGTTAAGTGGATGGTTGAGAAACGTAGTCTTTGTGCGTCGTAGAGGTTTAAATTGCTCCTCCTATTGCTTGACATCCTTTTCAGTCTATGTTTCTCTGATTGGAACTAATTAGGGAAAAGCTATATTCTAATCTTTCTAGAGACCGTAAAGCGAGACTGCCAATCTCAGTCCGGCACAGATACAATGGTAAATATGATTTATGGTTATATTATCAATGCTTTTAGATTAAAGAAAAAGAACTTTTGAATATTCTTTTTCCCAACGGTCATAATATTGACCGTTAGTGGCGCAGGTCGCAGTTACACGATCACCGAGGCTCCGGAGCAGGGGCCAGGGTGGGCTGGCACGTGCGCTACAGCTTGCTAGTGGGTACACCGCGAGCCGACCAGATCCTATGTTGTCTTTTTTTGCCTATTTCATTATGAGTGGTGGTGAAGGATGGCCCCGCCCATCCTTGACGGTCTCACTGAGGCCTGAACGGTTTTAATAACTATGTATAATTGTAGAAACAATAAACATAAATGAACTTTTTGTTCTTCAGAAAATTAGGTTAAATAATATTTTTCTATTTCTAATTCTATACCATACCAGTGAAGGTTCAAACCTTTACCTGATGTTATCCGTCAACCTCTAAAATTTAACATTTGACAAAAGGATTAAGGAATTGGTTAGTGATGATAACATCTCCACAACTTAACTACAGCATGTATCATTTTATATTATTGACATATGAATATCCATTTTGTTGTAATCTTTATTTTATCATATCATTTAGTTTAGATTGAATCAACTTATCTCACCAGTGTTATAAGTATAGCATACATTATTCAGCATTAATACATAGAAAATATAATACAAGTTCTTTATATCACCTTGTCTTTCATGGCATGAGAGCTTATGCCCAACTCTTAATACCTTCTTTTTTTCAGTCAACCAACACTACGGCCATAATCATAACAAAGATAAGTTTCTTTTTATACAAACATAAACACTACCATTTAGCCAATTACTCAACTTAACTATACATCTTCGCAGAAACATCCTTAAACTTAATTACAAACCATCCCAATCCTATCCACTTCACATATACAACACTTCATATTCAATTACGCACAATTTGAGCAGCCAATATTTAGTAACCTACCAACATCTTCAGACACAAACAACTAACCTTCACACACATCAGAAAACTACCAGAATCAACTTAAAAAGTGAAGAATTCTAAATTACACCCATGTTAGAAATCAATCCACCCATATTACCATTCAACCAAGTCACAAACTTCATGACTACACCACTAGATTCCGCAAACTATTTGGTATGGAGAAATAAAGTTAAAGCCATCTCCATTACCTCAGATCTTATTGGCTTTGTCGATAGCACCATTTTATCCCCAGTAGAAACAAACCCTCATTTATTGCATTGCACCAAATGGAAGAAACATGATCAACTTATGTACTATTTTCTCACCAACTTCCTCTCTAGCTCTACTGTCAGATTTTCCCTCGGCCACAACATGGCTAGCCTCTCTAGGTTGGTCTTGAAGACCACTTTATGCTCTAATTTGCCTCTCAATGATCCCTCCTCTCTTGAAAGCTTCACATTGTCAAGAAGGGCTCTGGCGCCATCATCGATTATCTCAACGACATCTCTACCACAAATTTTGAGTTGTTTATAATGAAAATTGAAAATCATTCAACCCCTATTATCTTTGGAGAGCTTAAAGAAAAACACTCTTACTTATGAGCAGTGTCTACTATCCTTCCATACACCACCATTGTTGGATTTTACTCTTGCCGCACTCTCCACCATAAACCACCCCTTTTATGACTAAGGCGGTGGCAGAAGATGCCGGGGGCAACACTCCTCCAACCATTTATCTGGCAACTCCAATTTTTCCTTTGGCAACCTTAACGTATTTGGGCAGAAGTGATGGGTAGTTGGACCAAGTTTTAGGCCTGGTAATCTTAATGGCCCAACTCATGACCAATCACATAATGGACCCATGCAGCTTTAGGAAGCCCACCAGCAACAAGCCTCAGCCCAATTTCCTTTCCAGACTTAAGCTTCACATACTTTCTCTTATCCTAAGCCCAATTTCAATACAAAGCCATCCACCCAATGCCAAATATGTTGGAAATGGGGACATATTGCTCCTTTTTGTTGCTTATGGTATTATAAATTTTGGAACCACTCCACTGGTTATCACCACCGCCTTTTCTTCCCAACCATGACACTGCTCCTTTCACCAACAATAATGTTACTGAATGGTTACAAAATATTGGTGCTACTGCTTACTTAAGCCCACATTCCTATATCCTAGAATTTTTCACACCTTATGACAACTCCAATCAAGTTGTTGTTAGTAATGGCCACACTCTTCCTATTTCATCTACTGGTACTTTAACACTTCCCACTTTTTCTCATAATCTTTACCTTCATGATATATTAATTGTTCCTCTCATCACCACTAATATTTATCTATTGCTAAATTTGTCACTGATAATTCTTGTGTCATTAAATTTAATCTATCTGGTTACATTGTGAAGGATGTCAAATCCAAGATCCTGCTTCTCACAGGTCACATTCGTAACAAGCTCTATCCTATAAAGATTCCATCACACTTTACCAATCTAGTTGCTCTCACAACCACCTCAAATTTAATAAATTTGAGGCATCAACATCTTGGTCATCCCTGTCATTCTACACTATCTAGATTAGGTTATAATTTGTCTTTTAAATCTATGTACTTCTTGTCTTCAAGGCAAAAGTGTTCGTCTTTCATTTCCTATGTCTTCTTGAGTTTCTAACAAACCTTTAGAATCAATATTTCATTATCTTTATAGATGGCTTTGGTAGATTTACTTGGATTTTTCCTATTATCTACAAAATCATGCCTTACGTTGTCTTCAATCTTTTAAACCCACTGCTGAAAATCTCTTCTCCACCTCCATACAAACTTTTCAATGCGATAGAGCTCCTAAACTTACCAAAGGTGCTTTTGCTCACTACTTTGTTTCTATCAGAATAATTCTTCACTTTTTTTTATCCCTATGCACCTGATAAAATGGTCTTATTGAACACAAAATTAGTCACATCACTGAAACTACTCTTCCCTCCTTTTTTATGCCTCCCTTCCTAAGTTTCTTTGGTATGAAGCCTTCACTATTATTACTGTTTATCTTATCAATCTATTACCCACTCTTGTTCTTCATCACAAATCTCCATATAAAGTCCTATACTATACTCAACTTGACCTTACTCATCTTCGAGTTTTTGGCTGTGTTTGTTTTCGTTATTTGGGCTCTACTCACTTAGACAAAATTATACCAAAATCTGCCTAATTTGTTTTTCTTGGCTATGTCTTCCAACTTAGGGGTTGTTGATGTTTTGATCCTATCACCTCTAAACTTTACATTTCTCGTCATATCCACTTCTTTGAACATCTTTTTCCCTAAAAACATTTCCCTGTGTCATCCTTCACTTCACCTTCCCGATCTCTTATTTCTTTACCTTCACCTCTTCCCCCTTTACTTTCTAGTTCATCTTCCTCTCTTCCCACAATCACATCACATCTTCCTTCTTATAACATAATCACACGTACCCAAGGGCATACTTGTACTCCTCGTCACTTTTCTGATTACATCACCTACACTGTCACCACCCTAAATACCCTTTTCAATCCCATATCTTTTACTCAAACTAATAAATGTAAGGCCCCATCATATGCCCTAGAAATATTATAGCATGTTTAGGGTATATTAAGAAGTGAAGATATCAAATTAAGTGCATCTAAGTATAGAAAGAGACATAATGGTACTTAATATAAAAGACATAGGTAAATGGGTAATTTGCTCATTTCAGCATGAACATACATACTTAGAAGTGAAATATGTATTAGAATTTTTGATATGTTTGCTTAGATTTATGAACGTGATGTGAGGGGAATTGGTAGAATAACTATCCCATTTACTTATGAAATGTTGTTGGTTAAATTGGATGTGTTTTTACGTTGTTCTTACATGATAAGACCGAAGTTAATTGATTTAGGATGTGTACCTCACTGGATGGATATGTTTCAATAAACAAACTTTTGTAATTTGGCCATATCTTGGCATGTAGACCTCCAAATTGGATAATTCTAATCGAGATTAAACTAGAGATATAGATCTAAAACTTTGATGAAGGAACTGAAATTTGATTCTTCCTCTAAGATTTTTGAATTCTGGTTTAAAGTTGAGTTCCGACTATTGTACTTGTTTTCGAACAACCTACAATTTTTGGGTATAACTCCAAATATAATTAACCAAATGGCATGAAATTTATGCCATTAGAAAATTAAGACATAAGGGAATGAAATTAATTGATAAGATCATAGGCCAATGTGGGAACTAAAGGAAGAAGAAGGACCAATATGTAATTTTTTTCTAAAGTTACCACATGGACCAATTAGATTAAAGCATGTGTGACCAATAAGATTAAAGCTTGTGTGTGTCCAATAGAATTGTAACCCATGGTCCAGTATAGTTGTAATACGTGATCTAATAGGATTGTAACACATAGTCCAATAAGATTGTAAAAAATGGTCTAATAGGATTGTAACATATGTCTAAGACTAGAAAAGTCATGAAAAGGCATATGGAGAGGGGAGATAAATGGCACTTTGAGGGTTTTAACTTCATATTTTCTCCTCTCCATTTCACCTTCTTCATCCCATCATTTTTCACGTAAGCAATCAAGACAATCTTAGTGGAAATCAAGATAAAAGTTAGGGATTTTCTCTTCACCAGGGATTTTCTCTTCACCTTTACCTTCTCTTGCTTTGCTTATGAAGAAATGAAATTATAAGGTTGGAATTAGGATTGAAATGTGTATTTGTGGTGTTTCTAGTTGGAGAGTCAAGCAAAGTCAAAGAGGAAGTGAAGTAAAGGCATTAAAAGAACTACTTTGCCAATTTTAAGTTTTAGGACTACATATAGTTTAATTCCTCTTAGTGTGTATGTTTAAATGAATATAAAAATTCATTTAGATATGGAATGATTTTTGGGATGATTGTTGTTGTTATTTTGGTGTTACTTTACATGGAAATGGTTGTATATGACAAGAGAGTATTGTGTAGTGGAATTCTGTCTTAGGTTTATTTGAACCTGTCATATTGTTTGAGTCATAACTCAACCTACAAACCTCTAAATTAGGTGATTTCAGTTTCATATGAAATATAAGACATAGAAATAAAAATATCTAGAGATACTCTAACTTAATTTTGGCTTTATGACATTTGAAATTGGGATAAAAAATGGTGACCTAATGTTGCCCTTGTTTTAGAGTAACTTGTGATATTTGGTCTATATCTCATGATTGGGAATTCAAATAGTTTGATTGTTATTTCTATCGAAACTAGATACATAGGGGAACAAATGTATAGAAGATCTCAAAACCTAATTCAAATGTTTTCTATATGCATATTAAGGAACAATTAAAGTCCGTCATGTGATTTGCTTCTAGACTGATTGTTTGCCTACTTTTAGACCATAATGGACTTTGCCTAAATTACACCATTTTGTGTTTGTTTCCATTTTTGATTTTTTACCAAATCATATTTGAATCTTTTTGAATGTGTATAAAACTTTTCAAAAACCTAGAAATAAATGAAATAGGGCTTACTATAGGTGAATTAGATAATTGAACATTGGAATTTAAGATTGAGCATAATGCATTTTAAAAAAAAATTACAAGTACATAAATGATTTATATGCATATTTATTGCTCATATATGTATAGTATGATTATACAAGTGTAATTTTGACACCCTTCTAATAGTACGTGGTAAGTTATAACTTGCACGTATGATCACAGATACATATTTTATGACTTTAAATATATATATCATATGAATTGTCAATATATGAATTGTGAAATTGGCAAATGGTTAAAGGAAATGTTACAATGCTTGTTCTATTGTCTTGGTGGTGGATAGATAGGCATGCCTATAGGGTTGTAGTTGCTACAGTTTGACACCAATGGTATGTTCATTTTGAGACTATAATGTCTCCACATTTTGATGCCTTCAGGTAACTACATTCTGATACCTTCAAGTATCCACAGTTTGATGCCTTCAGATATCCACGGTTTGATACTTTCAGGTATTCATAGTTTTGATATTTTCGAATATCCATAGTTTTCGTTATCCACACCCATAGAAATGTGCAGGCCTAACACAAAAAGTAAAGCAAATGTTTATAAATAAGAAATACAACATAACAAGATAAATAATTGGTATTGATGAGCATTTGTATTTGTATTGATAGTTTGTATCAATGAGCATTGAATGTCAATATTTGGCTTAAAAAATATGCATTTTCGATATATGGATAATATGTTGAAGCATATTTGCATTATGTACTTTGCTTAAGCATGCCATCATTGTTTTCTTGAGCGTTGAATATCAATGTTTGGTTCATGAATGTGAATTTATGGTATGTGAGTTGTGATATTTCTAAATGTGTGTGCTTGGTGGATGACTACTGTAAGTGGTCATCCAAACTAAGTATTTTCTCCACTAAGCTTTCAAGCTTAGTACGGGTATTAATCTGTGTAGGTACAGGTCATAAGAGCAAGGTACACGGAACATCTGTAGGGATCAAGGCCAACAGCTAGGAGTAAAGTACCTTTAGATGTTTCTTTTGATTAAAGAATGGTTGTAAATGTAATAAAGGAAATTGTATATTTTCCTTCTGGATTAACATGTAAATACAGAGATGTAATACTATTTTTCAATGATAATGTTAAATGATATGAAATTTTGTAAGATATATATGTGTAACATTGAATAGAAAAATGTGTTATGACAATCCCTATAAATGAATAAAAATGTATGTCATGACTGTTTGTATAGGAATTTGGTTGCCATGGATGTGGGTGATTGCAAGTTCCATATAAGAGGTGTTACAAAAAAGTTCCTCATTGGTGCCAAACTATGTTTAAAGAGTTAAATGCTCTCCATCGCAATAATACATGGACTCTTGTACCTCCCTCACCAATCACAAACATTGGCGACTGTAAATGAGTTTTTTGCAGTAAACAAAATCTCGATGGTTCCTTTGAGCTTTACAAAGCTCGTCTTGTAGAAAAGGTTATCATAAAACCCCTTGAGTTGATTATATTGCCACTTTCAATCTTGTTGTCAAACCAATAACTATTTTCATTATCGTTGCCCTATCCATATTTTATAATTGGCCTATATGCCAACTTGATATTAATAATGCATTTCTTCAAGGTTACTTACAAGAACTTGTCTACATGTCTCAACCTCTTGGCTTCACTGATTCCTACCATCCTCACTATGTTTATAGACTCTAAAAGCCTCATATGGTCTCAAACAAGTCCCTCAAGCCTGGTTTCATCGCCTAAGTAAAAAATTCCTTAATCTTCACTTTAAACCCTCAAAGTCCGATACCTCTCTCTTTATTCATAAAACTAACTCTCACATAACCTTTCTCTTAGTTTTTGTGGATGATATCTTAGTCACCGGCCCTTCACCCTCCTTCATCACAACACTTATCCATGATCTCAGCTCTGCATTTTCCATAAAAGACTTAGGTCCACTCCATCACTTTCTTTGTATTGAAGCTCACACTACTTATTAGGGCATTCTTCTTAACTAAACACAATACACCAACGATCTTCTTCTTCGAACTAACTTTGATAAATCTAAACCAATTCACAAACCCATCACTCCATCTCTTCCTTTGTCCAAAAATCATGGTGTTCCACTTTCTGATCCTATTAAATATCATAGCACTATTGTATCTTTGTCTTTCCCATCTTGATATTCAATTCATTGTCAATAAGGCATTTCAATTTTTACAGTGTCCTATTGGCATTCTTTGTTCTGCGATAAAGCGGATCCTATGATATCTCTGCTCCACACCCCCTCATGACATTCATTTCACCAAATCTCTCCACATTTCTTTACAAGACTATTGTCATGTTGACTAGGTTGGTTGTACTGATGATTGGTGCTTTACATCTGGTTATTGTATCTTTCTTAACCCTAATCTCATTTCCTGGAGCGTCAAGAAGCAACCCTCGGTTGCTCGATCCAGTATTGAAGCTGAGTACGACAACATTGCTCTTGCCTCTGCATAATTATGTTAGATTATTGCTCTTCTTGGTGAACTAGGTTTTACTACCCTTTCCCTACCCTTTAGTGTGATAATTTTGGTGCTACATTTTTAGCCTCAGATCTGGTTTCTCATGTTTGTACCAAGCACACTAAAATTGATATTCATTTTTTGTGTGACCTCGCCACTAGCAAAGCTCTATTCATTCGACACATTTTGTCTTCTGTTTAGATTGTTGATATTATGAGTAAAGCTCTTTCCTCTCCAGCTTTCCACCGACTTCAAGACAAGCTCACAATTTCCTCTTACTGTGAGCTTGAAGGGGGTTGATAACATCTCAACAACTTAACTACAATATACTATATCATTTCATATTATTCACATGTAAATATTCATTTTGTTGTAATCTTTATTTTATGCTATCGTTCAGTTTAGATAAAATTGATTCATCTTATCTCACTGGTGCTATAAACATAGCATACACTGGACAGCATTAATACACGGAAAATACAATGCAAATTCTTTACATCAGTTAGTACAACACTGTTATAAACTATTTGGCTCTTACTATAAGAAGTATAGAGACTTTTGCAATTATGTGAGTAAGCAGATTCAATAACCAAATTATTTGACCATTTGCATTACGTGACGCTATATATGAATATTTGTGTTCGTTGGTCACGAGGCAGGGAATGCAAGTGTACAAATGGGAATTTTATTATTTGTTTGTTCAATCTAATTGTGACTAATTTCGCCTGGTGGGCATCACTCATGAAAGATTCCTGTTGACTATCCGAATGTAACGTGTGAAAACCCTACTCGTTAATACGCGTGGAGGGTCCTTATTGCTAAAGTCACCTAATAATTTACTAGAAGAATACACATGCGTACACAGGTAAATCGCAGCAGAAGTTTCGTGTACGCACAATGGGTAACATTTAAAGCAGTTGGTCAAAAACTACATCATATTTATGGGTTTTACTGTTTGATGCGAGATCCCATGCCATATGTTTGCTTATTATCAGCAATTAAGTAATAAAATTGACATTTTAACTTCTGATCACCAGCATCTACAAATTGGCATTCTGGTCATATTAGAGCCGTTAGTTCAGCTAGTTCTTGGTAAACCAGGATTAAGGAGGTCTGAACAAGTGAAAGATACGTGTATATATTGTAGGTCTAGGAGGATGAACTGTGAGGTGGAAACAATTTCTGGGTTCATCGAGGTGTTTGGAAGGGATTAAATCGTTTTAAGAGAAGAAAGTGCATGAATATGTATCACATCACCACAATCCAAATATGAAACGATTTAGATTTGTTATTTACAATGGATACTAGAAGATTATGAATGAATTAATAGATAAACATAAGTTAGTCAAATGCTATTTAACTGTTTTAAATCTAATCCTTAAATTTACCAAGAGATAAGAAGATTGAGTCTTTACGCAGCTATGCCTACGACTCCACGTGAACAACAATCAATAACGCAGTATAATCAACGCAAGTACAGCTAAAGTCGGTAGAGAAATAAAAAAATATTTCACAAACCATGCCTGGGTAGCAAGTATATATGCACATCCATTGAGACATGATAACGTTTGAGGTCCAACTAGAAGAATTGGCAGTAAGTTAGTCGCATCTCAACTGACCCAATCGATCTCCAGTCTCTTATATAATAGTTGCATGCATAGACTAATTGATGAATGATTGATAGACGGGAGGAATTTTTACTCAGTGCAGATCAGGATGAAACTAAAAAAGAAGATAAAAGACTTGACAAAGATAGATTGGCTTTTCCAGGGCCACGAAACTTTCTTGAAGTTTCCTGGTTTTCTACCCATTTTTGATCCGACAACAAGATTGACCGGTGTTAAGCTTCATCTTTGACGATTTGGTGTGGCGTGTGAGTCAATGGATCACAAATTGGAAGTTGTGTTAGGTTAATTCTGACATGATTCACGGTTTACATGCATAGGGGTTGATTTTCAGAACGGTGTGGGCCGCGCACAACACGTAGTAGATTGTTGCATCAAATATAAGAGTTATATTAGGAGGTAGATGCATCAATTGCAGTCATACATTCTTGAAAATAACAATTGTGGATAGTTATTAACGGGAATTAGAAGCAAATGGATAATGTTGAGAGATTAATATGAGTTTTAGCACAACTTTTTCAGAGTTTTCTAATCAAGGAGACCTCAAAGTTATTTGGAAGATAAGAAGATGGACAAAAACTTTATAGAAGATGTGGGAGGTCAATTTTAACTTGAAGATGTTGAGAATGGGAGAAGCTGGCAGAATAAGACATAATTGACACTGTGCATGTATGGAGATAGGTGCCTATATTCCGTAAAGCTTAAAGTGGTTGAGAAGAGAACTAGACCGGCACCAAAGTGCAAGATAAGACCAACATGAGACTTGTTATGGTTTTACTCAAGAATATACAGAAGAAAACTGGAACCAATTACAACTAAGTGTCAAACGTTGCTTATATATTGACACGTGAGGGATAAATTCCTAGAACAAAACTGACATAATGTTGATGTTTGTTCAATTCCAATTCTCTAGCATAACTTACCAAGACATGCTATTTCTCAAGTTCAAGTGATCTATAGATCTAATTTTGTAACCCTAACTATAAATACTTGTATTAGATTTATTTAAGGGACTTTTGGCAAAGTTTTGATAAACACTTAGTCTTGTTTTTCATAGTTTTTATTTTTTCTTAGCATTGGGGGAGGATTCAAAGAAAGATTGGAAGAGATCGTGACAACAACTCCTATTCTCTTCTTTTATTCTTTCCTTTATATTCAGATTGACTTATTTGTATTTTGTTTTTATTAAGTTTACTGGCTAGAAACCCTAGTTAGGGTCATGGATGTAGCTTGTAAAAATTCTTCAATTATTTATACACGATTTAATTATTTAATTGGTTGAATTTATTCTCATTACTCTTAATTATTGAGTTTTACCCATAATATATTCAATCTTATAGATTGCATTAAGAATCCAGAGGTGAAGTGGAACTTGGAAACAAGGAAAATAGAAACTTTATTGTTAGAAAACGAAAATATCTTAGACTTTATTGATAACCAAACAGATTAGCTATGCTTAATGAATCTAATTAGGTTGAATTATGCATAAAAAGGTTATAGTTACCTATTAGATATACCTATGTGCTTTATGAGAAGACATAGATATTTTAGATTAATTGTTATTTCAACTTGCATAATCAAGCTCACATGATAATTGGAATTTCCTATAAGTGAACCTCGAAGCCCTAAAACTTTTAAATATTTTATTTGTCTTTGCTAGTTAATTTGTACTGTTTTTGTTAGTTAAAAGTATAATTATCTTTCATCTAATTTGGTTTTACTTAGCTTTATTGTTTAACTAAGATTAATAGATATAGTTACATAATTCCCTATAGGATTCGATATTCTAAAATTGCTTAAGTTTAATAACTTACTATAACTGAATCAGTATGCTCGCAGATTAGTTCGGTCATGTGTTTGAGTTAACTTTCTACATTCAAAAAGGTGTATAGTATGAGACATACCAATATCTGAAAGATGTATGTTCCTTTTTTTTCCATGTTCAAAACTCCTTAATCTTTGACTAAAATCAATTTTCAAAATAATATATCTTGAAAATTACCTAAAACATTAAATAAAACTAATTGTAGTATCAAATTAAGGTAATTTAGATAAGAATATTGAAATTTCCTTTGAAAACATTTGCACACTAATCGTACATCACTTAAACATATCTTTCCATTATAAGCCTCCAACAATGACAATTAAAAGTTTTTTAATCACTTTGTCAATATTCCTCTAATAAAAGAGTTATATATGTTAACATAATTGTGTTCCTAATCTTACTTATAAGACATGATATACGAAATTGATTTGGGATGGTGTAAGATAGGTGAGGTTGGCATGCTGTTTTAGGTTTGTACATCTTCCTTCAGTTGGCTGGTCTAATATGACAAGCTTCAAAATGCACAGGGTTCACTTTTTGTGTGATTTGGGTGGTTTAGACCAAACTTCATGAGTTTTTATTAGTATAGGTCTATATTTAAAGGTTGCATCGTTGGTTTAAACCAAACTTCATGAGTTTTTATTAGTATAGGTCTATATTTAAAGGTTGCATCCAAGTTCTAACAGTTGTTGTTGTTCTATATTCTCAGATATTACTAGAAGGCTTGCATAATTGAAGTCCTACGAAAGTTGCATGATTCGTAGAGGCAAGCCTACTATTGGTTCCATACTTTGCTAAGAAAAAGGATATGAGTTTTTAATCATTATCTATAAGCTTCTAAAGATCAACTAATCACAACCATATAATAGGCACCAAAAGATATAACAATTTTTTTTGGATTTAAATCTTTGAATTTGTGTCTAGGCTTAAGTGTTTGAGACTAGGACTATTATGGTGGTTTGGATTAAAAAATAAGGGTCTAGCTCAATAAACTGATATAGCATAATTTAAATGGGCTTGAATTCTTTGGGACTAGATTTAGGCTTTATGTTCCAAATTGGGTCAAACTTTTTTGGGTTTGATCAATTTAGGACTAAACTTTTTAACCTGCTTAATTAAGATCTAAACATTATCAAGTCTGTTCAATATTAGGCTATTTTGGATGGAAATCTAATAGTGTCATACATGCGCTTTTAAGTCAATTTGGTGGGGCCAGGTGGATTTCAGATGCCACGTAAAAAACACATGTGAATATTCAGAAAAATAAAATTATTTTATATTTTTACTTAAAACCCTAAATTTCCAAATTTTCACCCTCGTTCTTTTAGAAACATAACAAAAGGGGTTTTCCAATGCAACGTCTTGCCTTTTCATGCATCATCACTGTTGATCACTCCAATCCCTCTCGTTGATCTGCATTCTAACTTTTGAAAACCATGAATAGGATAACTGTTGACGTTCTTGCATCAGGGCTCTACTTTTATTACTCTCTTAGCTATGAACTCACTGCGGATCTTATTGAGATTAGAGGGTTGCTTTTCCTACATTCCTTTAAATTTAACATTTTTCACATATGGTAGAAGAATGTTCTTGTTTGAGTGCAAGGCTTTTTACTTATTTCTTTTATTATGTGCTACTAAGAATTTAAACCTTGTGGAGAAGCACGGACATGTTTTGATACCTTGCTTGTTGTCCTCAATTTTAATCTAATTCTTCAAATTATTTCATCAACAACAACCTCCTTGCTCTTCACCAGATTGCAACATTGACTCATAATGAGTTGGGTGAGGTACTTCTTTAGTTACAAACTTTATTCTTGAAATGTTATTGAAATTTCATAATCAGAATAACTTTTTGGTGCAGGAAACACTTCTTAACCTGTTGCTTCGCGATTATCTGCATTACAATTTGTATGATCAGGCCAGAGAAGCTGAGATCAAAGACCCCACAGTTTGAAGCTTATTTAAACCATTAGGTAAGTTTTCACTTTTTAACTATCAGAGAATATAGTCCCTTGTATGCAACAAACGTATGCTCATGAAGTTATAGTGTATCTATATGGTGATCAAGACCCATTCACAGGAATAAGATGTTGAATGTATAAATACTTATGAGCTGTACTGAAAATCATTTTTTAACGCTAAATTTCTATGCCAAAATTGTTCTTCAACACTTAATTTTAAAAAAATTCTTGGAGGCATACATTTGCTTCTTGTCATTGACCTTTTTCTTTTTTCTTAAATTGTAGGCTTAGAGTTGCTTTCTGGATGTTAACATTGTTTATTTCTGTTGCATTAATATTATGAATGTTTGAATATATTAAGGTTGTTCTATCTTAGGATGTTTGTTTGTGAACAAATTGGACCACAAATGAATGGAGTCTAAGGAGATAGGGGACATGTATTCCACAAACGAACCACAGATTGCCTTTAACTCGCAGATTGCCTTCTGCCTTAACATGCATAATGAGGCTGTAGGCACACTTAGGTTTCCTCCAAATTCCTGAAAGGAGAAGGAAAGTGCTAAGAAGAGGAGAGATAGACAGTAGCACGAGCTTGCAAAGCATATACCTAAAGAGGATAATGATAAGTTCTTAGCAATATTTTGCCAAAGATGTTTCCTTTCACCATTAAAATGCCCTCTAAGTAATGATAAAGGGTTGTATGTCTTCTTTACAACAGACTGTGGCTTAAGGTTTAAATTATTATCTCGGATAAAAATATCCTTGATAGGTAATTAAATATCTCTGAGGCTTTCATACTAACTTGAATGTGATCGCTTTGGCAACATATTTATGATTATCATATTTACAAGAAACCATTAGTTCCTTTCCATACAAATGAGGTAGATAAAGCTAAAAAATATTTACACCTCAATGGTTATAGCTGGACAGCTATAGTTCCATTTCTCAACTTAGGCTTTAATTAAGCTGGCCTCTATGCTGAAGTATTGATTAGCATCAATGTTTATAATTCTTCTTGACAATTTCCATCCAATGTTTATTGGCTGAATTAACTTCCATCTGCTTTCAAGTAAGCATTCGTTAGACATGAAAATTGAATAGTGGAGAGGTTTTTGACTCAAATATTGATGGAACTCCCTTAAAATTTCGCCTAGGTAAAATATGCTAAATGAGATCTTGATTTGGAAAATATGAGAATATCCATATATATCCTCCTTTGATCCTCATTTGACTTGTGTTCATTCTTTCCTTCAGGAGGGAATGAAGTTTCAGATATATGGAATGTTGGCATTGATGGTATCAACCTTGGTAGTCCTTATTTCTCATTCTTTGTAATATTTCTTACTATTTGTTACTATAGGGGAATGATGCTATTTATGTGTTGGTTTTGCTGTATGATTTTCAGGTATGTGAGTTGGTGAAAAAAGACAACTTCTTATTCCACCATTGATAGGGTATGATATTCATTACCTCTAAATGCCTTACACAGAAAATGTAGTTTCTCTTCATTTCTTTCTTTTGGGGTCAGTCCATCTGTTAATACACAATATATGGTAATGCAGTTACAGGAAGAGATGGCACGAAGAATATACCACCAAACTTTTGGCTAGTATATGATATTGAGTTGGTTAAAGTCCATTGATTGATCAATTTTGATTTGCTTTGGAAAAATGAAGAATATTAGTGAAATGTGTTTTCCAGAAGCATAAGAAGTCAAGAAAAAAGCATGTTGTTGTACTAATTATATAGTTGGAATATTGGGAGAACCAAACATTTTGGCCATTGTATACATTGAACATACCAGATATACATTTAAGCTTAGATTTATTATAGTGGGTTGATTCAACTAAACGAGTCTGGTTTAAAGACTTTCCCTTAAAAAAAGTTTAAAATTCATTACCAATATCAAGGATGTTAAAGTATATTATGGATACAAACTAAAGGTTAGCATGACTTTATAATTGTAGTCAATTTAACCATTATGGCAAAAATACTACTTCTTAAATATTAAGCTTGATAGATAAGAAGAAAGCATGTTCAATCATCTAGGCTATAGGAGCTGAATCAAAGGAATCACAATATATCAAAGAGTTCTAGTTCATTGGAAGGTTCCTGCCAACTTAAAGTGGGGATAATTTTATGATACAAACCTTTGATTTAGTTACAAATTAATGCTTAAGGTATAGTAGCAAACAAACAAGAAATATTCTAGAATTTAAAGACTTAATTGTAGAGCACACAAATATGACATAGACTTTAGGACCACCCTAATGAAACTAAACCAAGAAATGCCAAGAAACTTTGGAAGCTTGTTCTTTTAGTAATATTCTACAAGAACCAATAGTGAACTTCCCAAATTGGTGTGGTCAAGCCTACAAAATAAAATTTTGAAGTATTTTATGATGTTTGATATTCAATATTAAATTAGAAAGAAAAATAAAATTTTAATAGGAAAGAATAAAGTAACTTCATATTTGTAAATCGTGAACATGTTTGCTTACTATATGAGATTTTCCTTTATTCTAACTCCAAACAAAAATATTAGTCTATATTAGATAGATAATATTAGCATTTAATGATCTTAAAAAAAAAGGGATGAGAGAAAATGATAATAAGGTGAGCCTTACAATTGCATGGAACAAGTGGATAACTTGAAAGTAGGTTCCACTTAGAAGAGTAGAAGTGAACGTTGAACTCTTTATATTTGAACCATATAACTACCACTCTGCCAGAAGATGAA
>JANITX010000002.1:59731754-59742623 GCA_027564395.1 Erythroxylum ulei
TATAATTTATTAGCCTTAATTTATTAATAAGTAGCATGTATATTTAAATTATACAGTTATTTAAACTATTATTTACTCTAATATAAGTTAAGAAATTCCCGAATTAAGGGGTGAAAACTATAAGGTTGGAAGGAGAGCATTCTTCTTCATATGAGATGGACAAACATTGATATTGCTATTCGAAAGGACGAACCATCTAAGCTAATTGAGGCTAGCACTACAACTAAAATTGCTCCTTACGAACGTTTGGAGTGATCTAATCGCTTAGGTGTGATGTTTATAACAACCAAAATTTCTACCGGTATTTGTGGTTTTGTAAAATAACATGACAATATACGTGCTCTACTGAAGGCTATTGATGAGCAATTTAAAACTTCAGAAAAAGCACTTGCAAGCACCTTGATTATGAAGTTTTCATCTACAAGCCTCACCGGTGTTCGAAGTATGCATAAGCACATCATGAAGATAAGGGAAGCTATTGCTTAGTTAAAGAAACTCAAATTCTTTCTCTTGCAATACATTTTGAACACCCTTCCACCATTATACAAACCCTTTAAAATATCTTATAATACACATAAGGATATGTGGTTAATAAATGAATTAATGACCATGTGTGTTCAAAAGGAAGGGAAACTGTTGATGGAGTAGGGATAGAGTTCGCAGAGTGCACATTTGGTTATTCAAGGAAAGAAGAAAAATTAATCCAACTTAAAGGGAAAAGGTCAAATACCTGCCTAAGCTGACATTAAGAAGGAATCCAAGTGCTTTTTCTTAAGAAAAAATGAAGATGAAAAAGGATTGTGCCAAACATAAGGAATGACTTGAAAAGAAAGGTAATCCAATCTCATTAGTTTGCTTTAAATCCAGTATGATTGAATTTTTTCATGAAACATGGTGGATTGATTCTGATTGTTTAATCTATATTACAAATGAGTTGTAGGATTTGCGTAACCCAAGGAAGCCAATAGGAAGTAAGCAGTATATCTTATCCAAAAACAAAACATGTTCATGTATGGAGGTTGTTGGGGATTTCAATTTAATTTTATGCATTGGTTTTATTTTAAAATTAGAAAATAAATTTTATATTCCCAATTTCTCTAGGAAATTGATTTCAGTTTCAATACTTGTACCATTTGGATATTCCTTTCATTTGTCATATGAAAATTTTAAGTTAAATTATAAATATGAATTTAATTTAAAAATTCATATTTAAGTGCACATTTGGTTGTTCAAGGAAAGAAGAAAAATCAAGCCAACTCAAGGGGAAAAGATCAAATACTTGCCCAAGGTGATATTAAGAAGGAATCCAAGTGCTTCTTTTGCAAGAAAAAAAGACATATGAAGAAGGATTGTGTCAAACATAAGGAATGGCTTAAAAAGAAAGGTAATATAATCTCACTAGTTTGTTTTGAATCTAATATGACTGAAGTTTGTCATGACACATGGTGGATTGATTTTGGTTGTGTAATCCATACTACAAATGAGTTGTAGGATTTGCAAAACCTAAGGAAGCCAGTGAGAAGTGAGCAGTATATCTTATCCAAAAATAAGATACGTTCACATATGGAGGCTGATAGGGATTGCAATTTAATTTTATGTACTGGTTTTATTTCGAAGTTAGAAAAGACATTTTATATTCCCAATTTCTCTAGAACATTGATTTCAGTTTCAAGACTTATATCATTCAGATATTCCTTTCATTTTTCATATGAATCTTTTAAGTTAAATAATAAACCTAAATTTGTTAGGATGATACATTATTTGATGGTCTGTTCCATTTTAATTCAAGATAATACCGATTACAATGCAACACATGTTCATGTTGGAACAAAACGATGTGTCCTTAATGAAAATTCCTCTATATTATGGCACCGAAGTTTAGGACATATCTTCATAAAAATGACTAAAAGATTGGTGAATGAAGGAGTACTTAGCACTTTGTATTTTACTGATTTTGAAACTTGTATGGACTGCATAAAGGGAAAGCAGATCAATAAATCAAAGAAAGCTGCTGAGAGAAATTTAGACATATTAGAGATCATACATATGGATATTTGTAGTCCAATTATGGACTTGTATGGTTAGAAATACTTCATCTCATTTATAAATGGTTACTCACGATATATGTATCTCTACTTGCTTCATAACAAGAATGAAGCACTATATGCATTCAAAATGTTCAAAGCTAAAGTAGAGAAATAATGCAGTAAGCAAATTAAGATCATAAGATCTAATAGAGTTGAGGAATATTATGATAGATATACTGAAGGTAGACAAGCACTTGATCCATTTGTGAGGTATCTTCAAGAAAATGGGATAGTAGCCCAATATACTATGCCTGAATCTACGGACCAAAATTGTAACATCCCAATATCCCATGTTAGGGCTAGGATCCCATAATAGTGTAAATGAGAGTATACTGAGAAATTAGAAGTGCATTTCATGCATCATATGACATATTTAAATATGTGAATTCTGTTGATATTTATGAAATAATTATATATGCATTCATTGACATTTTTCGGGTATAATTGATTTATAAATGCGATTAAAATGCGAATCGTAGATTATTTGTATTGAAATTTTATTTGGAGAATATTATGATTATTTCGAAATTTTTGGTAAATTTTAGAAAAATTCCAAAAATTTGGGGTATTTTAGCCTAGGAAAAAATGGAAATAAGAGACAAATGGACCAATTATAGTGTGACATGTGGCAGCTTATATATGTGACAAATGGCTTACATGCATGGTGACATGTGGAGGTGTTATTCATACACGTAGTCATGTTCTTTGTATGGAAAAATATTCTACAGCTCATTTGTTCTTCACCACCGAAAACACCTTCACCAAAACACTTTTCTTGTTTATCCAATACCAAGATCAAGTTGGTTGTTCTGTACATTTGATTCACTCTCACTGCTAAAAACCCTGTTAAACCAAGTAAGTGATTTTTACTGATGTTTTAACATTGTAAATGAATGCATGCATGACTTGTGGAGGAGGAAGTAATTCAGTGATGAGAGTAATGGATGAGTTATATGAAAAATATGTGAAATTGATGTTGTGCAAAAAGTGTATTTAGAGTTGTGAGAATCTGAATTTAAAGAGAATCTGTGAAGTTGTCAATTGTAGAAAATGTGAAAAGCGTGGTATAGGTTTTGTTTAGGATTGTTGTTAAGCATAAAAAATTCAACAGTGAGAGAAAGTTGGAAATGGTGATAGTCGTGGATGATCTTTTGTTTTTGGTGCTTGTGATCATTTGAGTTTAACTGAAAAAATAGAAAAAAAAATGGTGATGTTTATATATGAGTTTTGTTTTTGATGTTTGAATTTAATCTTGAATCTTGAGTTATGTTTTAGAGTAAGGTGAATTGGAACGAGAGTAGAAATGTAGAGGGTATAAGTTAGAGATGGTGCCAAATAATGGATTAAGCAAAAGAGAGTAAGAAGAAGAAGAGAAAAATTCTGCAGTGAATATGGAAAAATGGAATGCACCAGCATTACACCGAAGCTTTCCTAAAATTGGACAGTTTTTTATTCTTTTTGCTATAACTTTTTCATCCGACCTCTAAATGGCTTGAAACTTGAACCAATAGATTCCTAACAAATTTTTCTTTCTCTCCTTGAAAATTTAGAGCCATCTAAATTCATTTAGGAAAGATTTGATTAATAGATTTAGGATGAAAATAAGGAAGTATGCTAGAATATTATGAACTGGAAAACTTTCACTGAACATGTTTCGGTATTTTGATTTTATCTTGATCTGTAGATTTCCAAATGAGATGATTCTTCATTTAAATTAAACTAGAGACATCTGTCTACAATTTTTAAGTGAAATTGAATTTGAATTATATCCCTAAGGTTCTTGAAATTTAGCTTGAAATTGAGTCTTGGCTTAAGTTATAACACTACCCGTGATAGAAATCATGTCCTGTTGTTATGAAAAGAGATTAAATGGATATAATTATATTAGTGAGAGTGTGATATTGATGTGAATGACCTATCACGCATTTGGAGTATAAGAATGTTTTGATTAAGGTGTCAAAAGTATGATTGATGATTGAATGCGATAATGGAGATTAAGGTTAGATATTCATAACGAATTTGGATGAATTGCTTTCGGATATACATGTGTGAGATGCAATAAAGGAGACTTGAAAGATGAGTAAAATGATAGAGATATAGCTATGTATGGAAGTTCAAAAGGATTGAATTGAATGGTATGGGTCCATATTAAGGTTTATTAAGAAATGGGACCATTGACTTGTGTGAATATGTAAATAAGTTAAGAACATTGATTTGTGGATATAGTGATTTTGATATGATATTGGTGATATTAGATACAAGAAGTGAAAAATTGTGAAGAAGTTGAGAAATAGGATATCTGATTGGATAGGATTAATGTGACTCACCATTGATTCTCCTTCATTAATGTGCATAACTCCTGAAGTAGTGGGTAGGGTGATATGGTCATCATTGGCATCTATTTGATTTGCAAATATTGCATTTAGTGTTTGTGATACTTCCTGCTCTGTATTGTATGATGTACTATGGTCCTTGGATGTATGCATGCGTGCTGTTTGACAATCTTGTAATAACTTATTGTTTTGTGTCTCCATGTTGTCAAATGGTTTGGAATCATTAATAATTGGCAGTATAGTGACATTGGATGTCAAGGCATGGGGGTTTTTTAGGGGTTCAAGAGGTGTAGTTACTTCAACTGACTCTATAAGCTCTTGGTAGCACCCTATTTTGAAAATTTTGCCTGTACTTGCGGAATACTTTGGATTTTAATGGTTTTAAGGTTCAAGTGTGGCTGTCAAGCTTGTAGGAAGATACGATGGTTACTGAAATGCCAAAGACCTTCCTCCATAATCTTCTGAATTTTTGAAGTGAAAGTAAAGGTAAAAAGGATCAAGTTCTCTTCAGATAAAAGAACATCTACCAAGCCTCTAGTTTTCCATAGCTAGCTAACCCATTGAGAGATTAAAGGAAAAGGTGGTCTCTTACCAAAGAAAAACCAACCATGGTTGATTCCCAAGCTCGAGTTCCCATTCTTCAAACTTTAAAGTTAGGGCAAACTAGTAGTCTACCATCCATGTCCTTAGGTGGTGAGTAGGACAAGGTCAAGGGAGTTTGTTTCCTAACTACCTGCTTCTAAGATTTCTTAGGAAGAGCATCTAATGGAGAAGGTTTTTCTGGGATAGTGGCAGTAAGGTTGAGGATGGATGTGGGCAAAGGTGAAAAATCAGGTGGGGAAAGGGATGGTGCATTGGTCATTGTGAAAGTTAGATCATTAGTTAGGAAAGGTTCAAGTTTTGGTTTTGGATTGTTAGAAACAAGGAATGATCAACAAGGAAAGTTTGTAGGGCGGGATAGTGTAGTATTTGTGAAAACTCAATTATGTTCTTGGGTGGTTTTGGTTAGTTTACGGTGAAGGTTGTGAGGAAACTGATAGAAGGAATTTCGAGTAGAATGCAAAACAAAGGTTGTGCAAGAACTGTCAAAGATGTCAAGAATGCATAACAGAAGGCTATGGTATTAGTGAGGTAGTAGATTAACGAAGTAGTTTGAGGTTAAGGGTGTTCAATGAAAGGGAGGAGAAGGAACATGGTTGATGCTCTTAGTGAGAAGTAGGAGACTCTCTCTCATGATGTTCTAGAAGATGTTATGACATTAATCCAATTAAATACATATCCTTAATCCACAATGATGCCAACAAAATATATATACACACTTTAATAGACAACCAATCATACTCAAGTTAGTATACATATTATCTTTAGATATACAAACTTATTCACTAAGTAAATTGATAAGTCTCTTTTTAATGTTATTAATTATAAGCAATGATCCACCTTTAGGTGATCTTTTATCATTATAATGAATAATCTCAATTGAGCAATTGAAAGACTACATAATTAAATGTCTAAATATCTTTTCAAGCAAGGTCACCTCGGTGACTAACAAGCTTTCTACACAGTAAAAATTTAATTACATAAGTATAAATGGATTTTGGAATTTAACTATAATGTTGAAAGATAATAATGTAAAGTCCAAAAAACTGTAGTTTTTTATTACCAAATGGTAATAGTCTAAAGACTATAAGGACCAAAACATAACTAACCATCTTCAACCTTTTAATTTTCAATTGGAAATCATAATTTCCAGCAAACTTTAAACCCAAAACATATCTCATTCGTTTTTCCAGTAAAACTTATGCTTTATAATACAATGGTAGGCCCCACACTTTAGTGTTATCCATTATTAAAATGAAGAATGACTTTTACAGATTGTCAGATTCAAAACATTTTGGAAGACCTACATACATGAAATTAGAAATTTTCAATCCAAACAATTCATTCTTTACATTTATAAAGTTAAAGTCTTTCTTATGGTGGGGCCATGAACACTGACTTTTCTTTCACTTTGCTTTTCCCAAAATTTATAGTAAACAAGTAATACAAACATAAAACGAAATCGTGGGTCCCACAAAAACTTTTCTTTAACCTTTTTGTTTTCTTCAAATAGAAAACACATTAACCCATCTCAATTAAAAAACAAATAGACATGTGTAAAATAGTAACCTTATAGCCTTTGCAATCTTTGACTTTTATTATAAAGAGATCGTTCAATTAATTAATACAAACCCAATCAATAACTCACAGAAATCAAGAAACCAGATGGCTTAGATTGAGAGATTATAACGGAAGTAATACATAATATTTCTATAACTGTAAATCTATATTAATCGCCACCATGAATTCTAGGGTTAACTCTAATGCAAATCAAAGTGTCATAATCTGCCTTGATACCACATGTAAATGTAATGTTATAACATTCTAAACAATATTTCAAGCATAGAACTCGCCTAAAATCATCTATGACACAATTGATTCAACATCTTCAAACCTTAAGATTCATGCTTTAAACAAAAGAAAGAAAATATTAACTTTGACGCATGCTCAATATGTGTAATCCCTTCTTAATCACAAATACCTTCTCAACGCAAAAGCTTTATCTACCCCCACCTTCTTTCTTTCTTCGTTCTTTTTAATGGTGCAAGAACGTATGTATTTTTAATAATTGTTCGTTTACATTAACAAACGAGAGAGGGAAAGGGTTTTTTTTAATTAACCCTACTGATTCCAATTTTATTTGCAAGCCCAATAACCTTTATTTTTGGCCACTTTATATTAGAAACAAATAAAGTAATATGGGTCACACTTTAATATTATTAAATTAATCTAACATTATATTGTCAGACCATATGGACCTTTTCCACTAAAAGCACCATCTACATAAAATTGTTCATGTTAAACATTATATCATTTGATTAAGCTCTGGGCAATCTTATTCTATAGGAGTTGTCATATCAAGCATGAAATTTGTAATAACTTACAATTTTACGTAGTTCCTTAATACGGACCTCATATCAAACTGTTCAAGCTATATTGAGTGCTCTACCTCTCGGAAATATTCAGTGTAGGGAGAAATTATCTTAGGAGAAGGTATATGTACATATTGATTGAATGTGCTAAAAGTATCTCTCTAAGTAATGTTCAATGTGCCTTTTCTAACCTTAGGTAGTTACAATTCTGATCTTTGTAATATATTACTTACCTAATTCATTGCAAGTTGTTTTCTTCCCTAATTGGAACAGATTTAATGGGGTGTTTTAAAAAATTAGATTCACCCACCTTTTCATATTTTGCCCTTATGCTTTTATTTTAAAGGGCATAATCTTGTAATAATATATATTTTTATTTATTGTGAAGGATGCCCTTTACTCGCCTCATTCATTCATCCTTATTCTAATGTATGAAATTAAGGATTTTATGTCGTAACGTGCATCCATTGAGAAAGACTCCGTTTAGGTATGTGAAACCTGTACAATTTCTCCACTTTCCATTTGATTTCTTAACAATAATAACATTTTCCATCTAGTTAGTGTAAATAACTTCTGTTATAAAAACTTGCATCAAGTTTAGTCATTTTCTCTTCAATGACTTGTCTTTCCACTATAAATTTTTTCCTTTTTCTATTTTACAAGCTTAAATAAGAGATCCACATTAAAATTATAGGACTCACCTTTCTGATCTAATTCCTATATTGGAAATAAAAATGAAAAGTTGGAGAAAAGTGACTATATAAATAAAGCATTCACTCTTTAAATTAATCACACAATTCGTAAATGATTGAGATATTAAGTTTTATTTTACCCGACAAAACTTTGGACTTTTTGCCCTAAATATTCTTTATATTAAAGAAATATTTTGTTAAAAATAACATTATATTATTTTTAATTTAATTAATGTTTAGGCTTCAGAATGCACTGCGCTGAACTATGGAGACTGAGCCAAAACTTGGCTTGAACGGCTAAAAATTTTAATAAACAAAACTTCAAGCTTAGTCTAAAGCCTGATCAACTCAAGTTGGATCTATTAACTTAGGAATAGGTCAAGTCGACTTGCTATCCCCCTCCCAAATGTTTTACGCCTATAAAAGAAATCCTTTATTGTACACTATAAGAAAATAATAAATTAACGATGGAATTTTACCGACAATAAAGAAACCGTCGGTAATTACCGAAGAAAATAGTATATACGTCGGTAATATTGTTTGGAAATTTTACTTTAGCAGCGATATAAAATTCCGTCACTAAATTTGAAAGAAATCGCTTACCAATGGATTTTATCGTCGGTAATTTCGTCGATAAAAGTCATTGTCATTCATCAGCTTTGAACTATAAGAAAACGACGTCGTTTGGATCTACCCAAATGATGCCGTTTTGGTGAACTTAAAATGTTGAAACGTTTAGCAAAAAACGATGTCATTTGGTTAATACCCAAACGACGTCGTTTCGGTAAACTTAAAACGACAAAAACTTTAACTATAAAACCCAAACGACGTCGTTTTCTAGTGAAGGATTAAACATTTAAAACATAATCAAAACGACGCCGTTTGGTTTAAAACTAAACGACGTAGTTTTTCAGTGAAGGTTTAAACGTTTAAAACATAATCAAAACGAAGTCGTTTGGTTTACCCTCCCCCCTACCCCACGCCTGCTTCGTCTTCCTCCTCCATCGATCTGCCGCCTCTGTCTGCTTCCATCACCGTCGTCTGGAGTTGTGTTGTCGCCGTGGAGCTCGTGCGTCTCTGGTGTCGTCTTCCCCGGTGGTCTTAATTGAAGGTTTTGTCCTCTTCTCCGTCCGTGCATTTCTGGTGTCGTCTTCCCCGGCGGTCTTAATTGAAGGTTTTGTCCTCTTCTCCGTCCTCTCCTTTCTTCGATCATTAACAATTCATGGTTGATATTTTTGGTTCATATGGAATTTGTTTTTGGTTTTGGTTGTTAATTACTGATTGTTAATGATGGGCTGTGTATTTGTTGGAGAATGATGGAAAAAGATTGGGAATTTGTCTTGAATTAGGGATCAATCAGTTAATGCATACCAAGTATTTGATAAAATACACAGTGTTTGATATCCAATTTTTGTTTCGCAAAACAATTTTTTTTTGTTCTTGTACTTATTTTTGGTGTGAGAAAACTTCATTTATAAAAATTGGATATCATTTGTGCTTTCACATACAATAAAACCTTAATTAATGTCAACAACTTTTCCTATAAGTTCTCTAATAATAAATTCAATCTTAAAAGCTTTTCTTATCAATTCTCTAATTAAAAGGAAATTATAAGGTTCAACATTGCAAATTGATTTAGAAGAACCATTTGTACCACTTTATTATTAGTTTTGAGGATGCCTTACAAAAACCTTAAATGAAATAAAAAGAACACTTTTTATCAAAAGTATTGCTTTAATCTTAGTACATTATGTTATTAAATTAGAGACAATGACAAAGTCAATATCGAAGTATTCCTACTCTCTTTGAGCCAATACCCTTGTATTTTTTAGTATCCAATTGATATACCAAATTATACCTTAGCTACTAATCATCCAACCAGAAGATATATCATAAAGACAATAATGAAATAGATGAGCACTTATAGTGATTAAGTCATCCTTTACTTAAGTCCACTTTTTAAGCTTCACTTAAGAATTTAGATTATGTTATCTCTTTTCTTCAGTTGGCGAAAGAAAAAACTTGTTGCAACATATCTTTTTCAATCATTAAGAAAAACTTCACAAGTTTAAGATGTTTAAGACTATCTAGCACACTTTTAAGCTTTGTAATAACATAAGTTATTTCAAGAGTCATATAACTCACACTGGAACAAAAATTTCTCTAACTAGAATATTATAACTCAATTAAAGCTCAAAGTTTTGATCATTATATTGCTTAATTCTCTTTGTTACTATTGCTTCTTTTAAGTTATTTGGCTTTGAAACCTTTTTATAGGAATTTTTAACCTTCTAGTCACTGCACATTTTTATAAGTATTACAATTTTTGGTGTGCACTATTATGTCAATTGAAGATAATGCTCGCCAAAGAGCATTTTCGATCCTTAATTTTATGCTTCCTTTTATACTCTTAACAACTTGGTACCTTCTCAGCTTAATATGAAACCTTTAAGCAAAACTTGATACACTTTAAATAACTTATCCAAGCCTAAAATCACCTCTTAAACATCTCTAAACAAACCTTCGAACTCTAGTCAAAGCTTGTTCATCTACTAAAAGCTTTAAACAATAATTATAAAGCTTTTTATAAGTTTTGTTGTGTAGCACCCCACTCCCGCAAGACCCGAACCTGACATCGATGGTGATATCCGAGTCCGTGCCCCGCGAGGGTGGTGTGCTAAGTCACTCATTCATTCAAAATTTGGTACTTTTTTTTGAAAACATAAACACACATGCGGAAGTCCATAATCAAACGGGGCATAAGCCCTTTTCAATCATACAAGGC
>JANITX010000002.1:59775431-59788085 GCA_027564395.1 Erythroxylum ulei
AAAGCACAATTTCATCTATAACATAATACATATACAAAAATACTCATTTCATACATTTAATATTTCTAAATTCCACTTAAAGATCGGGGTCCAACAATGCCTACATCTCCCAATAAATTCTCTCATAGATCTTTCCAGAGATTTGGTTAAGCTTTTTGAAAGAAATATAAAGCCTAATATATGTGCAGAGAGTTGAGCACATATTCAATCTATTGTAATCTACCTTTATAGGATAAATATTTGTGGTACCAAGCTTCTAGGCTTTTTTTGAACTTTCTTCACTAGAGAAAAGTAATCTCTGAACTAAAGCCTTTTTGTAGCTAGAGGAAGATCGAAGTAATTAGTAGGGAGTTTATGTGCCTTTAATCCTACTATACCTGACAATTTGTCTTCTAATTGTTATGCACTTGCTGATAGGAATAATTGGCTCTTATTATGATTTAAATATATCACTGATAACTCTTTATAAGAGTGGAAAGTTGCCATCAAGATGCTCACAAATCTATACTAAGCTCTTGTAATCAACATTAAATCAAAAAGCAAATGATAAATTCACCAAACCAAGCCCCTTGCAGTTACTATGAAGATTAAATCTCATATTTTATTAACTAGAAAAAGATTCCATATATATAATGAAAATATAAGGGGTCTTCCTTATCTAAAATTTAAAACTCAACTAGAAATACCAACTCAATGATTTTTTGTTTTGATAATTACTTATAAATTTTACTTGCATTAAAACGTCCTTTACTACCCTTTCAGAGTATTCTTAGTATGATTATCTAATTGGATAATAACACTCGTTTCTTTTAAAGGTCCTAAACATAATGAAGCATATATAGATTATGGCATAACATTAATAGAAGCCCCTAAATCCAGTTTATCTCTCTCAATTGTGGTGTTATCTATCTTGCAAGGAATGGTGAATACACCAAGATCTTTAAGCTTGGGTGAAAGTTTTCTTTAGAATACTATTGACACATTTTTCACCTATCCTTATATACTCATCACCCTGCAGTTTTCTTTTATTAATGCATAATTCTTTAAGAAATTTTGCATACTTAGGTACTTGTTTTATTACATCTAATAAGGATATATTGACCTCCCCTTCGCAAAATGTCTCCAAATATCATCATACTTCTCTTCTTTCTTTGGCCTCATCACCTAACTAAGAAAAGGAGTAGAATAAAGGGAACTTTTTGTTTTTGACTACAATCTTTATTTTACATACTACTTTATTTCCATTAAAAGCTGCCCTCTTTGGTTTCTTAATTTTTTTACCACTTTCTATAAAGAAATTTTTTTTGCCACTTCTTAGCATAATTACATTCATTTTTTTGTATTTACAATAGCTTGGGATGGAAACTTCACTCTAGCCTAAGCTTCTATATGAATCATCATAGTGACTAATTGACTTACCTAATTTTCTAAATTTTGAAATAATGGATCTTATCTCTTATTCCAAACATTATTCTGAATATTGAATATTGGATCTTATCTCTTACTGGAACTATGTGGTATTTAAGATAAGGTATTTGATTAAGTCCTCTAAAGATGAGTTCAAATTTTAGCTTTAAGGGACTTATTATCTGGGATAGAATTTTTGTTGCTAACTTTGAGTGAAACCTGGTGCTACTTATCCATTATCATAGTTAAAGTGTGGCTGATCCCTCCAACTCGAGTAAAGGTGTTACAAAAAGGATTGAACTACCTTATTGATCTTAGAAAATTACCAATTATGTTGACTTGCTCAGTTTCTCCTTTTTAAATTGTTGAGCATATGTCGACTGGTTGCCCTACATTCGCATATACTTAGCAAGCATTAATCTATTGCATATTTCCTATAGCCATTTGTCAATGAGAGAGGTGATGTAAGACAATTGTTGTTTAATAAAGGAAGTATTTTGCCTTATTCATCTTTCTTACTAGTTCATCGTGTCTCGTACCAAATTACTAGGAATTTGTGACCATATTTTAAATTAAATATCTAACAACTTCAGAGGTTTTGTTTACTAATGGTACTATGTTTACGACATCTAACATATTTCCCTCCATTAGAAGTAGCCCTTCATAGAAATATTGAATTAAGTGTTGGTGACTAATTTAGTGTGTAGACAACTTACACAAAGCTTCTTAAAGTACTTCTAGTACTTATAAAGAGTTTCTCCATTATACCACTTCATGTCACATATTTCTTTCTTTATGTTTACGTCAAGGGACACAAGGAAATATTTATCCAGAAATTTATCATCTCATTCCATAAGTTGATTAAACTTGATGATAGGTAACACATCCAATCTTTAGCAAAAAATCTCAAAGAGAAGGGAAAAAACTCTCTACTTAATCCATTTATCCATTATTGTTTTATGCCTTCATACTAGAATATACTACATTAAACTCTTTTAAGTGCTTATGTGGATCTTCATTGAAAAAACATTTAAAAAAAAGGCAATAAATGTATTAATCCCTCTTTCAATTTAAAAGTTGCTTTTGACTTAACAAAATTCAATGGTTGTTTATTTAAGTTAGGAGCAACCAACTCCCTTAAGGTCCGATATTCGGTTATAGTCGTTTCTATATCTAACTCTAAGTTTGATAATATAGGGTTTGGAATTAAGTTGTCATTTTGTGACTTTTGTATGGCTTCTCTCTTTAACCTACACAATGTTCTTCCTATTTCCGGATGAAACTATAATTCACCTTGATGAGAAGACCTAGTACTTACCATATATGGTTAAGGAAACAAATATAAGTAACAAATAAGAAAGTGAAATAAACAAAATAAAGAGCACAAAAATTACTAGATTAACTTCCCAACAGTCACCACAATTTGTATATTATTGCTTACACCCAAAAATTAAACCTTACTTTCAAAACCTGTATAGTAGCAAAAGTATTAGTCAATCTCACATAAGTATCTAACCCCCATTTTATTCTTGTTCACAAGTACTAAAGAGGCTAGATTTTCTCTATATGATCAACCTTTACTTTCACTGCTATATAATGTTTTAGGGTAAAGTTTTATTTTTGAGTGCAGGCGATAACATATCAATGCAATATTTTTCTAAATTACTAACGGTAATCCTCAAGACTTTCATTTCAAAATTAACCAAAATTCTTCTAGAAATTATCTTTAAAAACTTACATGTGAAATTAATGCCCAAAAACAATACTACTTTACAACCAATAAGACTAAGTACCAATTAAATGAAATTTAAACAAATAACCATAATATGCAAATACAAATCAAACAAGAATAAATTTTGACATGACTAATTAATAAATTTTGTTTAAAATACAAAAATAAATTTGAACTAAGATAAGCATAAAGATACAAATTAAACATGTATTTTTCAAATTTTCCTAATTTTTTGATAAAAAATTGAAAGAACAATAAATTTTAAGAAATTAAATTAGGTGTTCACACTTGTGTTTCATTAAGATCCTTAAGAATTAATTCATCTTCATCAATGCCCCTATTTCTTTTGTTAGCTGCAAAATAAAAAACATGTATAACTTTTAGTATTTATATATATTTTAGCCTATAAAAATTATTCTTAAAACTCTTCTCAACCAAGGTTTTCTTGGTTCTTCTAACCAATATTTTCTTGAGTTTATATATCATACTTCTCTTCAAATTACAAAAGCTTTCAATATACCCATAATCAACATGATATTAATCACCATGATAATAATATCTAATAGCATATCTTCCTATATTAATCACAATAATAGTATTGTGGCATACTACTATTAAAATTGGGAGTGGCATCATTTTACTAATTGTAATCCTCATCACCTCCTTTTTTTCTTTTTTTTTTTTGGTTAGTAAAACAAGGCAACCTTAAAACGACGCCCTTGAACTTGTATCAGTTCAGTAGAACTTGCATAAACCACACACACAATCCTAGTTGATCATTATTTTCAATTACAGATATAACAAAGAGCAACCATCATTTAGCTGAAGATACTGTCATCCAAAAGCTCCATGATTATTAGCATCATGGAACTAGTATGATCTTGCCAACGTGCTGGCTACTTTCCATGAGCCGATGAGCCTCCACAGCATCAGAAAATGAAAAGCACATGTAGATCACTGGCTTCACCTTGCCTGCAGCAATGGCTGGCCAGACAACCTTCTCCACCTCATGGATAATTTGTGCTTTGTTTTCTGGACTTCTAGTTCGCAATCCAGCCGCTGCATCCACACAGAGGACATGTGTTGGGATGTACAAACTCTACTTAACATTAATAGATCAAAGAACATATGAAGATCATGAGAAAGTTGCATTACCCTGTTGCTAAGTTGCATTACCCTGTTGCTGTTCAAGCATATTTTAAACCCCACAAAGTAACGCATGGCAACAGGTAGGGCTTTCTATGATCTTGATTTGTCAATTAAATGAGCTTGTAATGCTATGAAAATCAAACAGAAATGTGCACATATCTCTACAACGTCTCAATACGAAAACAAAGCAACCTTTAGACATAACAACTACCACTTCCTGGAAGTCATAATAAGAAAAAGCTGATAAAAGCAAGTTAACTAGAAGAGGAGTTCCTGACAATTCTTTTCAACGAAGATTCAAACAAGAAGATAACCCTGATTAACATATCAGACACGTTTCTTCTATCATCAAAGATTTTAACTGCAACAATACATTATAAGCTACATGAAGTGCCAATTACACATCTCAAAACGACTGGTATACATATGTATCCAATTCTTATGATGTTGGTGGAATGAAGAATCTGGGGAAAGTAACCACTAGAACAAAATTCAATCAACTGTGTAAGGGAGATCCAAAGAGAAACATCAACTACATTTTCAATACCTTGCACAGTTAGGCGTTTTGCAAACACAGAACCTAGATTTATTTCTGTTACAGCTCCACTCATAAAGCCAATGATAAAAAGTCTCCCATCAATATTTAAACTTTCCAGGTTTCGCTGAAGGTAAGAAGCTCCAACACAGTCCAGAATACAATCAACACCTGAAATTGAAGATAAGAAGTTAAAAGGAAAAGGTTTAATTCTCTTCAATATGAATAAAAAGCTAGGGGGGATCCTTTGTGCACACTAAAATATATCAAGGTAAAAATTAAACCTTTTCCAGCCGTTTCTTCCTTTACACGTGTAACAAAGTCTTCTGTTTTATAATTGATGCAAATGTCCGCTCCAAGATCCTTACAAACAGCCAACTTCTCCTCAGTCCCTGATCATCAAGAATTAAAGTCAAGATACTTGCCAGTAATGCTCCCAAGACAAATCACATGACATAAGCAAAACTTGTAGCCAGACCTGCCGTCACAAACACTCTAGCCCCTTGATACTTCGCAATTTGTATTGCAAACGTACCAATTCCACTAGAGCCCCCATGAACCTGAAATGATTAATGTCAAACAACCGGTAAACAATAAATCAAGACCCATGGATATAGGGACAAACAAAATAAAGAATAAGCACGTTTTGAACTAATACTTATTAGGGACCGTTTCAAAGTAGCATAGAGATGTCGACTTGATCCCAAATGATTTTCAAGCACCAATTTTGTAAATCTCAATGAGACTAAATAAGCAATATGAAAACAGATTGAACAAGCCGCCAAGTATTACATACCAGAAAAGTTTCTCCAGCAGAGAGCTTACTGGTCATAAAAACCGTGGACCAAACAGTACAAGCAACTTCAGGGAAAGCAGTCGCATCCTTGAGCGACACACCAGCTGGAATGGGAAGCACTTGCCCGGCCGGAACAGCCACTTTCTCCGCATAACCTCCTCCACTAAGAAGAGCACAAACCTTCACCAACATAACACAATTAATACGTTAACATAAACTAAAGAACTTACACGATTTCCCACCTCCTAATCACAAAGTTGTCTAATAAAAACTAAAACTTTCACCAACATAACACAATCAATAGATTAAAAGGCTCTACTAAAGAGAGACGATTCCCACTTACTAATCAGAACCTTCACCCGTAAAAGATTGAAACTTTCACCAACATAACACAATCAATATATAAACAAGTTCTACTACCCAACTCACACAATACCGACTTCCTAATCATAAAATCCTCTCATAAAAATTGAAATTTTCACCTGATCGCCGACTTTCCACCTTGAAACTTTATCGCCGACGGCCTCAATGATACCGGAACATTCCAGGCCAAGATACACGCTGGCTCCTTTGGGCGGCGGGTAAGAGCCTTTCCTCTGCAGCGTATCGGCCCGGTTCAGGGCGGTAGCGACCACGTTGATGAGTACCTCATCGTCTTTGATTTGTGGGACTTCAACATCTTGTACTTGCAGCACTTCTGGGCCACCCGGTTTGGTTATGACGACAGCTTTCATTTTCTGGTTTTGGTGTTTATCATTTATCAAGTGGGTGAGGACTGCCGAGAGTGAAGATTGGAGGTTGAACAATGCGGACGAGGAGGTGGCTCTTATATCAGTATCATACGTATTATTGCGATTTCTTTATTGCTGACGCGAACAGCAACAAAACCATCCACGTCTCAACAAGCATCAGATAGGCGATTCCCATTTAATTCTGTTAATATTACCTATGCTGCATCAAGCCCATTAGATCTTCCGACGATGAGTTGTTAATAAAGATGGGCTGGATCCTGTTAACCAAACTTACAGCTTTGTGGGTCAAAGTTTTAAGGGTAAAATATTGTATGGATCCAAACCATATCCCTCCTACTTTAAAAAGGATAGGAGCTTCGAGTTTTTGGCAAAAAATTGCTGCAACATGGCAATATGCTCAACAGGGTTTAAAATGGAAACTGAGAAATGATCGACACATCTACTTCTGATTGGATAGGTGGGTGAAAGACTGGGGCCCACTAATCTCAGTAGCGGCCTCTCCATTCTCAGCTCGCATCCTGTATGCGAAAATAGCGGATTTGCAAAACGAGGAGGGCAACTAGAAGTGGGACTTGTTTCAATAATATCTCCTTCCACAATCTGTATGGATTTAACCAAGTATGCAAAAAATACAGGAGAAGATACTATGAGATGGGGTCCAACTAAATATGGGAGTTTTACTATAGTGTCAGCTTACGAATTAATCGAAGGGTACACTACAAATAGCTATGCTGGTCTCTGGGCCTTAATCTGAAAATAGGCGGGGGCTTCAGCAGATTCGAGCTTTCCTCTAGTTAATGCCCAAGAAAAAGCTCCTAACTAATCAACAACGAGTAGCGAGACACATTGCAATAGATAGCAACTGTCATATATGCGGACAGGAAAAGTCCATCTTACATGTCATTCGAGACTGTGCAAGGGTGCAAGCTTTCTGGAGACAATTTCCCGTCGAGGATGTGGATGTGGATTTCTTCCTTCAGGACGAGTAGGTATGGGTGAAATCTAACCTCATGAAGCATTCACAAGTGATACAAAGGGACTGGGCTACTGTTTTTGGAGTTGTATGCTGGATGTTTTGGAGCAGGCGCAACAAAAGCCTTTTTGACGTGAACTTTGTTTAGCCGGAAAATGGTACGAGGGCAATTATGTAGCATGTGAAATGGATAGTCAGGGCGAGAGCAGTGGAAATTTGTGTGTTTCCGAATCAAGATATTCCGGTGGGTAGTCTAGTAGGGCGAACCAAATCGCCGACAGACTGGGTTAAGCTAAACACGGATGGAGTGATTAAACAAGGGTCACACATTACTACTGCGGGTGGGTTAATTCGCGATTGGCACGAGCAATGCTGCAAAGGTTTTACTCAACACATTGAAAGAAGCTCACCCTTAGCGGCTGAACTCTAAGAAGTCCACTCGGGCCTCACTTTGGCTTGGTCCCTTGAGTATCACTGGATCATGTTAGAAGTGGACTCCTTGGAAGTCATTAACATCCTCTCCGTTTCTAATACAGAGATTGAAGGTAATAATTTTTTGTTGGTAGGTACCTGTGGACTATTCCAACATAATTAGAAGGTGCAGATTTAACAGGTGCATTAGGAAAGAAATTAGTATGCAGATCACCTGACCACCCTAACAGTCCTAGCCAGCCTAGGCATGCATATTTTTCAAGAGCCTCCTATGTCAATCTTGGATTTCATTCGCAGGAACACACAAGGAGCAGTGTACCGCAGGCACTACAATAGTTAGTGTTTTTTTTCAAGTTTTGAGTTTCCTTTGTACCAAAAAAAAATACCGATGCTGTCAATCATTTTGATTCATGATTAATAATTTATGTTAATACTAATAGGATCACCTTCTAATTTTAGAAGTTTACAGTATCATTTTGATTACAATCGCATGTAGAATTGATTATCGCTGCAGCGACAATATGTATGTGATGATTATTCAAATTGGTAAGTAACTTTTTTTGGCAGACTTAGAGGTTTAAGATTCATCATCCAACAACAATATAAAACTTTATCAAAAGTTGAGAAGATACTGAAAATGGTTCGATTTAAACCAATTTAAACCCAAGTTAATAGAATAGGTTGGATCAACCATCACTTTCTAAGCATATAGGATAGCACAATTATATTCGGTTCAAAATTGGAGAATGATTGCAATATTGGATCTTGGAATCAAATTAAATGATTTTTTGTAAACTAATCAATGGTAGGAAATTTTATTTTGCATCTCTACAGATCCCTCGCCCTTTGCTTAAACCAAGGTAAGGAGTTAAACCAGGATGAGGGGCTGATCAGGAGTTAAATAAGGAGTACGGGTAAGGAAAACTGCAATCATAGAAAGCAACGATACACATTGCCTTGGTGATCATCCAAGGGACCAGAAAGTACCATCTCGAATACCAAACCTCAATATGACAGTCTGCGCCACCAAATTTATTAAGAATTCAGTAGTATGATCAGCCATATTACTAATTTAATTTAATTGCTGAAGGCAGATGAATGCAAACTAGGAATTAAATTTCTTTTTGATCTTCATCACATATTGAATACAAACTCTCTCAGGCATCATGAGTTCATCAAGGATACCGCTTTCTTGCCTTCTGAACCAGAATTGTTGAGCAACGCTGCAAATGTCTAATGGAAGTAACCAAGAACTTGACCACCTACATTTCGCCTGAGGGCTTCTTCATGATCCAATACACCATCAGGAGTTGTGATCACAACATAACCCCACTGCATGACAGAAGTCATGAAAACAATACCACCCATACTCAAAATGTCAAAAACAATGCATTTCACAAAGAATATTCCATATATTATTACTTCAGAAGAACATGAACGAACCTGTTTTGAGGGAAGTGCTCGCAATCTGTATTTTTCTATTTCTTTGGCCTTGAGGTCTTGCCTAAATGTGATAGCTCGGCAATCAGTTACCCTGCCTTGTAGTTCCACAGTGATCCTCCCAACTCTATGCAGATCACGAACTTGGAAATTCTTGATATATCCTAAGATATAGACACCAAATTGAAGCCATCTTAATAAATATACGTACTTGATTGTTTGATAATTTGAGCTCCACAAACATACATATGAAATAATGCAATAGCTGTTTAAATAGATCTACTAACATCTTCATTGAGACTTTTACTATATCTAGTTAATCTTGTATAGGGACAAAGATGGGGGAAAATCAAAATAGTTAAGATGGAAAGGGGAGGCTATAGAAATTATTCAGAATTTCTGCAACTGAATGTGTAAGACAAGTAATGGGGGCAAAGCATCTAATTCTTGAGAAGAAATTGTATTTCAAACTTCTGACATTGTGCTTGAAATCTTATTGATTTTAAACCAGACGCAGGAAAGAACTATTAGGCTTTCTCTTCTTTACCTTCTTCGAGATCAAACATACAGTTGGGGTTCCAAGCAGGACTCCCTTAGCCTTGCATGCAAATAGAATTTCTCTCAAACAAGGGCACTGATACACCATAAATGCCTGAACAGCAATGTCTTTAGCCCCTTTCAAAAACTATAAGCTACTATGAACAGCCTGCTGCTGACTATGGCTAAGAGAACATCATCACTGAACCTGACAATCAAACAAAGTCTGATACTTCAAAAAGCTTTCCTGGTCTACTCCTAAAACTCCACAACGCTTCTTGAAACTTTCATGTCGGAAACTCAAGTTTGAAAATGATTCTAGAGCTTCTGAGCTATTTAGCATCCTTCAATATCAAACACCAACAAATTACAAAACCCTTACTCCCATTCTATCGGAGACTATAAAACAGAGTACGACTCAAAGGCACAATCAATTGAATTTCAAAGTAGCTCAGTCGAATATCATGAACAAAGGTCATTAACAGTACTCTTCATGTCAACTAGCTCCATTGGTAGCAAACAACGGAATGAAAGCAAGCACCTAAAGGACATCCTAAACTATATTGCCGCATTCCTTTCATTGAGCATACACATGGAAGCTTGAATCTTCAACTTACAAGGACTTCAGAAATTGTTGAAACAGATGAAGTACAGAAGAACATATACTCACATATATGCAAAGGCAATGAGAACACAAAAACAACTATTGGCCCTTAAACTTCGAACATACAGAAAAATCCAGAAATTCCTAACCATATCTACGACTTCTAATCATATAATCGTGTGGCTAAGCAAAGAAAAAAGTCACCTTTATTCTTCATGATCCCTAAAAAAGACGACATGAGAGTAGAAATCGGTTGAAGCTCCACGGTAGCTTTCCCTCTCCTTTCCGCATTCACTATTGTCCTCAACGCATCGTTTAATATCCTTCTCCCCATCTCTCTCTCTCCTAACACCCCAGAGCCAGAAGCTTGCCAATGGAACTGGTATAGAAAGCGAAGCCGACGACTGACACCTGCTGTGCTGTTTTGGAAGATCCGAGCGTCTGTCTAAGAACCTAAGAGAAGTCCTCACTCTCAAGTCTCAACCATGTTTTATGTTTTGGAGTAGGGCCTATGGTGGGTTGTAGCGAAATCTTAGCCCAACCCAATTGCCAGAGGCGTCGTTGATCCTGGAATTAGGCGGGAGCTCTCGTCGTTTTTATTTCTGTTTTGTCTTGTTTCTAAAGAATGTTTTTTCAGAGTGTGACGTCAAGTGAAAATAAAAAAATTTAATAATACAGGATAAGAACTAATTTACTAAAAAAAAAATCTGTTATATATTTTAATTGCTTCTCTTGTTTGAATCTCTTTAATTCATATTTTTAATCTTTTCATTATTTTCGTTGGTAACGTTTTGCCTGTTTTTATATATATATATGAATTTACATTACAACGACAATTCTAAGTATAAATCTTGCTGAGACCTAAATTTTAGAAAAGTTTAGTAATACACAGTCTTATTTTTAATTAATAGAAAGATTGTTTTCATAATATTAAAATATAAAAAATATTATTAAAAAAAGTTTAATTATTTTTATTTTTTGAAAACTAAAAGTTCAAGTGTTAATGCAACTCTTAAATATGTTTTTACGGATTACAACATCTAATTGACAAAATAAGAAATACACTTCTCATTCTTATTTTTCTCTCTTTTTTCTTAAATCTCAACATTTTTTTCTCTCTTCTTTATATTTTTAATTTTTCTTAAATTTGAATTATTTTTCTAATTTTGAGAAATTTTCATTGCTTGAATCTTTAACCAATCTCTTTCAAATTTATGAGCTTTTGTTGTTCTTCTCTTACCTTTTCTATATCTTGTGAATATGACACTATTTTCTTTAATTTTAAGCATTGTGTTCTTTGGGCTTGTGACAACTTTTCTTTTAAACTCTGTATTTTTATGGTTTCTTTACAGCAAGGAGGGATTTGGATTAAGAGTTGGAGGCACCCATAACAACTCTTCTATTTTTTTCATTTATTTTAATATTACTATTTTCTTTTATTTATGTTATTTTCAGTAGTCAAATTCCTAGTTAGGATTAAGGGTGTAACTTTCAATGAATCTTTTGTTTTTTAATACATGAACTAATATTCATTTTGTTTAATTTATTCTCTTTTTTCTAATTTTGGATTTATGTTTGATCATCATAGATTCAATTAGAAGGACTATATAAAAGACTGATAGGGAAAGTATGATTTGTGCACTAAAAGAAAAAAAAAAAACTTTAACACAGGATAATGACAATATCGTATAATTTTGTGATAATTAAATAGATTAACTATACTTAATGAATTTGATTAGGTAGAATTGTGCATCAAAAGGTGGTAGTTACCTTATTAGATATACATGTTTGCCCCGACAGAGAAAATAGATACTTTAGTTCAATTATTATTTCAACTTATGTACTCAAGTGTGCTTGATAATTGAAATTACACATAAAAGAACCCCAAAGCTCTAACGTTTGTCTTCTTAATTTTTTTGCACTAGTTCTATTATAATTTTTTGTTAGTTAGGGCTGTTTGTTTCTCTTTTTTTCTTCCGTTTTTTGTTGTCGTTTTTATAAAAAGAAAAGCAAGTAAGTAAAACGTATTTGGTTTACTCTGTTGTGATTTTTTGTTTCTGAAAATAAAAAAAACTACAACAATTTTACAAAAACTAGAAAATATCGTTTCTCTGAATTTTGACAATAAGTTTTCTTCGACAGAAAAACAACATATCCCTATTTTCTATCTCGAATAATAATAATAATAAAAGTAAAAAATTTATAATAATAATTAAGAATTAATAATAATAATAATAAGATAATTAATTTGGTATAATAAAATTAATAATATTAAAAATAGTAAGTAGAAAATTTAT
>JANITX010000002.1:59860853-59881420 GCA_027564395.1 Erythroxylum ulei
GTTAGTTCATGTTAAAGATACTGCTGCATTGACATTAAAAGAGGGAATTTTCTCAGTTTTATTACATCATAATCTTGATGTTCAAAACATTAGAGGACAAGGCTATGATGGTGCAAGTAATATGAGAGGGGAATGGAATGGATTGCAAGCTCTAATTTTAAAGGAGTGCTCTTATGCTTACTATGTTCATTGTATGGCACATAGGCTGCAATTGGCTTTAGTTGCAGCATCGAAGGAAGTTATCCCGATTCATCATTTTTTTACAAATTTAAATTGTATTGTTAATATTGTTGGGGCATCATGTAAACGCAACGACCAACTGAAAGCTGCTCATGCTGAAAATATTGCTCATTTACTTGCTGTTAATGAACTTGAGAGTGGAAAAGGCTTGAATCAGATTGGCACTTTACAAAGAGTAGGAGACACTCGTTGGAGTTCTTATTTGAAATCTGTTTCCAGTTTGATAAACATGTTTAGTGCTACTTGTGAGGTTTTATTGAATATTATTGAAGATGGAGCTACATCGGCTCAACGTGGAGAAGCAGATGCAGCATATGAGGCACTAACCTCTTTTGAATTTGTTTTTATTTTGCATCTCATGAGAAAGATTTTGGAGATTTCTAACTCACTTTGTCAGGCTTTACAACTCAAATCTCAAGACATACTGAATGCAATGCACTTAGTTTCGTCCACAAAGTCACTTATCCAGAATTTGAGAGATGAAGGGTGGGAAGAATTGCTTTTAGAAGTGAAATATTTTTGTGAAAAGGTTAATATACCTGTGCTAGATTTGAATGCTCTTTATGTTGCTAGAAGAGGAAGGGCTCGTCATCAACAAGATGAAATTTTATTAGAACATCATTATAAAGTTGACATTTTCAATGCAGTGATTGACTCTCAATTGCAGGAATTGAACAATAAGTTCAATGACCACACGGTAGAGCTCCTTATTCTCAGTTCAGCTTTAGACCCAAAGGAGATCCGTAGGTCATTCAGGGTTGATGATATTTGCAAGTTAGTACAAAAATTCTACCCACAGGATTTTGCAGAGTATGACATGCTACAGTTGAGGATACAATTTGAGCACTTTAATCATGCAACACAAGTTCCAGAATTTGAAAACTTGGTAACCATTTCTGATTTGTGCCAATGGTTGGTGAAAACTAGAAAATCAGAAATTTTCCCCCTTGTTTATAGAGTGGTTACTTTGGTTCTCACTCTCCCAGTTTCTACTGCTACAACGGAGCGATCATTTTCAGCTATGAAAATTGTGAAGACGAGACTTCGTAATAAGATGGAAGATGAATATCTCTCTGATTGTTTATTAGTGTTTATTGAAAGAGAAATTGTTGAAACAGTTAGTACAGATTTATTGATAGATGATTTTCGTGATCTAAAAGAACGACGTGTTGTATTTTGATTATTTATTAATAATATTATATAATTGTATTTTTATTTTGTATTTAGATGTTGGCCCCTGGCCCTCCCTTAGAGTTGAGTCTGGCTCCGTCCCTGGTCGCAACGATAACTTAATACAATTAATTATGTATTTTCAATAGGAAGAACTTACACTTTTATCTAATTTTGACACGTGATCGCTGAACCTGAACGTGTTCCCCTTTGACACGAAACTCCGGCGACGCTTGTATATTCTGACGTCCCTTTCTACTCTTGTCTCCTTCCACATTCCTCGGATCTGTAGCTCTCCGCTTTGACCCACTCGCTTTCCATTGATCAATGAAATGGGCATATGCTTGTGGGCTCCACCATGATATAACGTGAACCCTGATGTCCTTATGTATTCACGTTTTCAAAGATCCATTCCTGTCCCCGCTCTAACACGGGCAAAGAACCTGAGAAGCGCGCATAATGGGGGATAAAGCTGTCTTCAAATACACCTAACAACGTGTCTTTCCCTTCCATTTTCCTCTCTAACCATTTTCTGCCAGCGCCAACTCACACCCTCCATCCTAAACCTGCTTACTTTCCTCCAACTTTGTTATTTGTTTATAAATATACCCTTCCTTCGCCGACTTTCCTTGTGCTCCAAGTCGGCTTCTCTTCTTTCATTGGTTTACTCCTACGGTCCTACCACAATATAGGAAAATATTTAAAAAAAAAATACGTTCTCTTTCTTGTTTCTATAAATTCGCGAGTCTGTCCTAAGCAACCCTTAAATCTTGGACCATCATTCTGTTCAAGCGCCGACCATTAGCTCTTCTTCTTCAAAGAAAAAGTAATGTTTTAAAACCTTCTGCTCATTTCTCTTTTCCTCTTAGTCTGTTTTTATTTTTCAAGTGAGGACGAGAGTGCCTCGGATGGCATTGGCAGATGCTATAAAACTGCTCATCTGGGAAGCGGCTGCGGCCCCTCTTCTTTTATTATCAGTTGTTAACATGCCTTTTTTATCATTACTGCTTTATTCTAATGCATCTTTCGGATCTCACTAATTTGTGTTTGATTGTTTTCCCAACTTGGTTGATGTCAGTCATGTACAATTGTTTTTCTTTCTCTGGGACGAGATCGGTGAAGTAAGGCGTGTTGTTTCTCAAGTAGATTTTTTTTTTATGTGCATCTTTTACTGAAATCTCTTGTTCATGTTGCCTTTCTCTACTCCAGAAGCTTGTACTACTAGTTTCACTTTCACAAATTAACTCACGGCTGCTTATTCATAACAATTTTCCGAGGTCTTGTATCCTTTTTGACATGACGATTTTAAATTCATTGAGATCAAGTCCACTGTTTGTTTGTATTCTTTTGTTTATTGCAATTTCTATTAGCTTCAGAGCATTTCGTTTCCTAGTTTCTTCATAAATCTTTGGTCATTCTTCTTGCAAACTGCGTGCATCAGATAATAGTGATTTTACATTAGGAAGTTGGTGACCAGTTTATTGGGAAAACTGATGATACTCATTGATTTCTATTATATTATATAAAAGGCTGGTCAGAGTTAATTTGGTAGTAAAGTCGCAGCATTAATAACGTGCTTGCTTTGCAAATATGACAATTTGCTTCGATTTATTTTCCTTCTGAGTTGCGTACCTGCCATCAACTGATGATGAAACCAAAGTTTGCTTTTGCTTTGTGTCAAGCAGTCTTGGAAAAGACGTGATCTATGAGCCTGTGCTTCTAGATGTCTTTTGGACCATATTACCTGCTGTCTCGTTTCCTTCCGCATTTCTTGGAAAGCTTAAATTTTCTCCTTCGACAATGCAACCAATTCGCAGAGCTTACGTCCTCTTTCCCTTTTGCAGGTTTTATAGGCCAAAGTTGCAGTTTTGAATTGAAGTAGAAGGTTTAAAAAGATATCAGATCTATTACTTCTACATCTCATACCCTCAACATGGCATTGGCAAGGGTCTTTAGGACCGGCTTGAGAAGGACTGGAGGTACCTTTGGCAGCTACTCTAGTGAGAAGGATAGATCATTCCATGGTGTATCTACTGATAGATATTCAATGCCGTCACTCGCAAGCTCCACAATTGGCGGCAATCCCTCAAACCTCTCCTCCATGAGTAAGGTGAATCATAAAAGTTTTTGGAGCAGGGGAATCAGGGTAACACAGCAGTATCAGTTTCCAAAAGCAGAGCGAATAATTGAGGAGTCTGAATCAGAGTGCGACGAAGCAAGGTATCCAGGACTAGAAGCAACCAAGCCTGGTGAAAAGCCCAGGGTGGTTGTCCTAGGTACTGGATGGGCTGCCTGTCGGTTCATGAAAGGACTTGACACCAAAATCTACGACCTTGTTTGCATTTCTCCAAGGAACCACATGGTCTTCACCCCTTTGCTTGCTTCAACTTGTGTTGGGACCCTTGAATTCCGTTCTGTTGCAGAGCCTGTTGGTAGGATACAGTCTGCATTGGCAACAAACCCAAGCTCTTATTTCTATCTTGCTTCCTGTTTTGGCATTAACACTGAGAAGCATGAAGTGAGTCTTTTTTCTTTAACCTTTTTTTTTCGGCATATCATTCATGTTCATGCGTTATCCTGTAACTAAATTCATTACATTATTTAAACGCATGCACAAATTGAAACGGTATTCGGTGCTTTTCTAGGGTAGGACAATATGAAGATACAGTGCATGCATTTTTTCTTTTCCATTTCTTTAGATATGAATAAGTTTAAAACTTGCTCTAAATTTCTTTTTGTATCTTAACTGAAGTTCACCCTTCTTTTTTGGATTTGAGTCACTATCTTAGTTCTTGGCTAATCTGATCCCAGTCATGAGTTGATGTGATTCTTTTCTTTAACAGGTCTACTGCGAGGCAGTTAGCAATGGTGGGTTACCTCACGAGCCTTATGAGTTTAAGGTTGCATATGACAAGCTGGTCATTGCAGCTGGAGCCGAGCCCCTCACTTTTGGTATCAAGGGGGTTAAAGAGCATGCCTATTTCCTAAGAGAAGTGTATCACGCTCAGGAAATAAGAAGGAAGCTCCTCTTGAACCTCATGCTTTCAGAGAGTCCAGGTAATGGGGTTAATCTTCATCCAAAATTTCTTGTCCTATGTTGTAGCCTTTGTTTCATCAATGAGGTTCATTGCTTAGCTTGTCTTCTGACTAGTTTTGAGTAATTTCAGGCATATCTGAAGCAGAAAAGAAACGACTTCTACATTGTGTGGTTATTGGAGGTGGACCTACAGGTGTAGAGTTTAGTGGGGAGCTGAGTGATTTTATTATGAGAGATGTTCGTGAAAGGTATACTCATGTCAAAGACGATATCAAGGTCACTCTCATAGAGGTAATTACTAGTGAATCATTCCCTTGTTTATGAATGGTAATCTTGTATCTAAAGTACCCTTTTTTCCCTATCGCTAATACATTTGGACTTAAACATTGTTCTTCTCAAACACGCTAATAGATTTGAACTCAACTTTGTTTTTCTCAAACAGGCAAACGACATCCTTTCATCATTTGATGTTAGTTTACGACAGTATGCAACAAACCATTTGACCAAGGTACTTGTTTCTGTTGTCCATATTGGAGTGAGTTCTATTTCACGCATGTTTCTCACAGTTTAGGAAATCTTAATTTGTCAGTATGGCGTCCGTCTTATGAGAGGAGTGGTGAAAGAGGTGCATCCCAAGAAAATAGTTCTTAACGATGGCACGGATGTTCCCTACGGTCTCTTGGTTTGGTCTACTGGTGTTGGCCCCTCTCAGTTTGTGAAGTCACTAAATCTTCCCAAGTCCCCTGGTGGAAGGTGTGAATAACACTTATATTTTTGCTCTTCCCTTCCTATATGATGTGCTTTAATTTGTAATAGATTCTGTTAGCTGATCGTAATGAATTGTATTTACAGGATTGGAATTGATGAATGGTTACGTGTTCCTTTCGTGGAGGATGTATTTGCTCTCGGAGATTGCGCTGGTTTTCTTGAAGAGACAGGGAGGCCAGTACTTCCAGCTTTAGCTCAGGTTAGTCGTCGCTAGTGTTTCATGTCCGTCACATTATGACCTTTATAATTATCAGTTTATGCCTTTTGGGCGTTCAAATTTGCGCATGGACCTTGACGTCAGGGATCAAATGGATATTGTGAAACTGGAAACAGATGCCATAAGGGCTAAGCTAATTGGTTTATTGCTTACTGGGCAGGTTGCAGAAAGGCAAGGGAAATATCTGGTGTCGCTGTTAAACAAAATGGGAAAACAGAACGGAGGCAAGGCGCTGAGTGCAAAAGACATCTCACTTGGTGATCCTTTTGTGTACAGGCATCTTGGAAGTATGGCTTCAGTTGGCCGTTACAAGGCTCTGGTTGATTTACGAGAGTCTAAGGTATAATTACTTCCATGTCCCACGAAAGATACGCTTATTAACATTTTTGAGTGGATGAAACACCTGGGATGTGGAAGCAATTTATGCTCTTGCTTAAATGTGATAATTCATTGTGGTGAATCTGTTTGCAGGACGCAACGGGATTATCTCTTGCTGGATTCATTAGCTGGTTTATTTGGCGATCTGCTTACCTTACGAGGGTGATCAGTTGGAGGAACAGGTTTTATGTTGCTGTGAACTGGGCAACGACCCTGGTTTTTGGCAGAGATAACTCCAGGATAGGTTAGGTTGACAGGAAGAGAACATCTTGTTGATTCTTGCATTTGTTTTATCTTTTGAAGAAGAAGAAGAAGAAAGACGACATCGAAGACCTAACACTAGTGAATCCACACACCGTATTTGTAATAGTTGTAACAACCCAATTATAGATGAACTACATGTCATCACCTTAAGCCCATTAGTACTTATTAGCCATTGTAACAACCGTAGTTGTAATGAAAAATCTGAAATGAATTAGTTGTTTTCGCCCTCTCCTGTTTCTTCTTCTTCACTTATTCTTCATGAACGCCCAGAAAAATGTTCCATCAACTTTGTAGTGGGTGAATCTAGTAAATAACAATATCATAACAATTGGTATTAGAGTAAATAACTCTTGGCAGCAACTCAATGGCAAAAGGCATGAGATCAGCGAAGGTATGTCGTTTAGAAAAAGGAATGAAGATTCTACTGAAGGCACAAATGATAAATGAATAGGAGATCAACAATATCAAGTCCATGTTACAACTTATGCAAAAAATGGGAAAGGAGAACAATGAAGCCATTATGAGAAACCTCGAAGATAACGGAAAATATACAATGCCAACTAGATTTAGCAAAATAGACTTCCCTATATTTGATGAGGTAGGGGTGGGGTGCTGGATCTATTGGTGCGAACAATTTTTCACAATCGACCACACACCAGAGGAACTAAAATGAAAGTAATGTCCTTGCACCACGAAAGAGTAGTGCAAGAGTAGTACCAATTGATGATAAGGAATAAAAATGAAGGAAAAGCGCTAAGGTGGGAAGAATTTCTAACAATTTTGAGACAAACATTCGACAAAGATATCTTTGAGGAACCAATAGGTGATATGATAGAACTAAAATAGGAAAGTTCAGTCTAGAGTACTGCGCTCAGTTCAAAAGATATAACACATTGTCACTATCAGAAATTTACTTGTTAGGTTTCTTCCTTAAGGGTCTCAAATCGAAGTTGAAGCTTACAGTCAAAATGATGGATCCCCAAACACTATAACAAGCACACTCGCTAGGAAATAAGCAATAGTAGCAACCAGCATGCTTGTATATTTTGGAAAAGGAGCGAAACCATTGGGCAGATGGGAGGAGGAGCATTTTCTACGTACAAAAGCGTGAATCAAATAGTCATTCCAACCAAGAGCGATCTAGAGGTAGGATTACTTCCTAGACTAGGAAACCAAGGAAGCGTTAATAAACCCAACTACAACAGGAATTCGCTAGGAACAAAGGCAATGAACAGTATAGAATTTGATGAGAAAAGAGCAAGATGAATATGTTTTTGATGTGACGAGAAGTACACTTTGAGGTATAAATGTAGGAAAAGACAGTTCCAGTTATATATAGCGAAGGATGAAAAAATAACCAAAAGGGAATAAGCGATCTAGGAGCAGGAGGAAAGGGTACCATTTAGTCCCAATGTATTCTTAGAAGCGAAGTGGGGTTTAAAAGACTAAATGGAATTTAAACAGATGAGAATTATGAGAAGTCACTAAAAGAAACCTTTGGACATCCTCATTAACAACGAAAGTATTTAGACAAAAAATTAATCAGGACAGGAAATGTGAAGTGGTGGAAATATCACACTTGAACATTATGGTGGGAGGTAGTTTGAAACTGACTTGTAAACAAATGTGCAGGAATTTCACTTGAAAAATGCAAGGGCTATAGTTCATCACTGACGCACTGATCCTTAAGTTAGGAGGATGTGACATCGTCCTAAGAGTCCAATGTCTAGTGACACTTGACTACATACTATGTAATTTCAAGAAGTGCATTGAGGAGTTTCAATGGGAGGGAAAAATCGTGAAGTTGACAGGCAACCCAGAGGAAAGGGCTAGAGAAATCTAAGGTAAAGGCTTCCACAGATTGATAAAAAAATCCAAATAAAGGAATATTGTTTATGCTACGTCTATCATATCTGGTTGAGTTCCACATGTAATAACTTATGTTGGAAGATAAAACTAATACCAAAGAAGAATTAGAAGGTTTGCTTGTCGAGTTCGATGAGGTGTTTTAGGGGCCTGGACAACTGCCCACAAAAAAGCCCATGATCATAGTATCCCTCTTAAACAAGGAGTAAAAACCATAAACATACGATCGTATTCGAAGAACAAAAAGATGCTATTAAAAGAGCAATGCAATAATTAATGGAGGATGTGTATAGACTATAGAGAGTTGAATAAAGACATTATTAAAAGCAAATTTTGCATCCCACTGATTAAAATAAGGGAAGAAGACATACCAAAAACAACATTTAAAACTTATGAGGGATATTTTATGTTTTCAGTGATGATTTTTAGGCTCACAAACACACCTTCTACGTTCCAAAGTCTTATAAATGAAATCTTCAAACAATATTTGTGAAAGTTTTTGTTAGTTTTCTTTGATGATCTTCTATTTTACAGTAACAACATTTCATATCCCTTAGAACATTTGCAGTAGAGTCTGCATGTCTTAAAACAACAATAACTTTTCATCAATGGAAGCAAGTGTATTTTTTAAGCTAGACAAGTTGAATACTTGGGGCATTCTCCAGAAAAGTTGAATACTTGGGGCATTCTATCTCCTAGAAAGGAGTGTCTAAAGATGTCCAAAAGATCAACACTATCCAACATTGGCCACAACTGCAAACATTAAAGGAGCACAGAGGATTTTTAGGGTTGACAGGGAATTACAGATGCTTCATAAAGCACTAAAGGGTTAGCCAGCCCTCTCATTGCATTGTTAAAGAAACAGGTAGAAGGAAGGTGTGAATGGAATGATGAGCAACAATAAGAGTTCGAAAAGCTTAAAAAGATGTTAAAGTCAACTCTAGTCTTAGCTTTACCAAACTTTTTGTAGCCCTTCACAGTGGAAGCAGATGCATATGATAAAAGAATTCCGGTGGTGCTCCAATAAGACGGGCATCTGATAGCTTTCCTAAACAAGGGATTAACACCTAAACATTAAGGACTCTCAACCTATGAAAAAGAATTTTTAGTCATTATCAAAGTAAAAGTATATTTACATTTTTTAATATGTCATCAAATTTTCTATTATTTTCTTTATATATTCAAAATACAACTTACAAAAATTTTGCAACTGACGGATCAAGCAAAACTGGAGCATCTAGACGAAGCCATCGCATTTAAGGAACCCACCCCAAAGTTTCAAAGACTTCTCGATTGAAACCATCAGATGCTTTGATGAAGCACATGACTTGGGGATTATTTAGAGGAATAGTTAATCAAGGTTAGATGAGTCGAATGTTTATGATGAAAATTAGTTAAAGTGAATGAATACTTACCTTGGTGTATTCAGGTAGCTTTATGTACACATTGCATATCTTTGTGGAGCCTCATTCTTTATTTTAATACATTTTAATTTCTTAAAAAAAATTGCAAGATCAATTATAAGGCTTATTAATAATATTAACTTTTTTCCTAACTCAACTAATCTACAAGGATTACAGACTAATTAAGAATTAAAAGATCAATATCTAATAATGTCTTTATTCAATATGACTTAGATGTTTCATTAGAAAATTAAGAAAAGAATTGAGTAATTTAATGATTAATTATACCAAAATTATGAATAAGAAATATGTGAAAAGCATATTGGTTTATGTAGTTGGTATCGGGCTGACTGAATTTGGGTTGTTAGGTTCAAACTTAACCTGAAAATTTTAGTAAGGACCTAGGCTTAACTAGCAGCACCATCAATCAATGATAAGGGAATCAATTTGAAACTTGATTAGATTGGGCCAAGCTTAAAGTTAAATAAATTTTAAAAATTTTTATTAATCTCCTTTTTATATGTGTCATTGTGAAGTTAATAATGACGAGAATGTATAACAACTCTTAGAGACTCTTATAAAATGAGAAAATTTATATACTATAAAACAATCTATAGCCTCTTAACTGAATAATTTGGGAGGAGAATGCAATCTAGATAATCAAGTAATGGACTTTTGGAATTGAAAGAATGAACAGGAATATGGTTATTCCCATGGTTTTAACTGAAATGAACACAAACTTTTAACTTAATTAATAGTGTCCATATATTATTTTAAAGAAACCCATCAAATGAAACTTTGAAAATTGTTTTGAATTGTAAAGAATTTTTGGATTATAACAAAACCAGGAAGTTTAACTAACGCATATTAGCTTTTTAAAGGATAAACTAATATTAAAAACAAATTTAACTGATTTTTTCAAGTTCCAATATCGTTTGTTGAAGAATGGAGGAAAATCATAATGTGAAAAATTCTTCATATTAGAGTTCTCAAATTATTCTTTTAACACACATATATGCATATAAACATCCTTCCTATTAACAAAGTATACATAAACTAGATTTATAAAGGAAACTTGATATATATTGGTTTAAACTCAAATTTTAAAAATTTTAAAAATCCTTCTAAAAAGAGTCCCATAAAAGGTTAAGTAATGAAATTCAAAATTCTCCATTTAGAGAGAGAGAGAGAGAGAGAGAGAGGAGAGTAATGCTAATAGCTGACCTCATTCTATAAAAAAAAAATGAGAATGTGATGAATTAATTCACTTCAGCGTTAGAAATGTTTGTGATATACAACAACCCTACTTTAGAAACCAGATCATGGTTCATAACAAAAGCTAAGAACTTCCCATTTCTTTAGTAATTACATAAACAAAATAATTAAAATTAATTGCTCAACACTAGAAAGTTACCCTTGATGTTTTGAATGTCATAGATAAAATATTTTGGTATTCCTTATACTAAAGGTTAAGCTACCATATAATAGAGAAGAACAAAATTTTAAAGAATAGAGCTAAATTTTGAGCTAAGAATAAAAACAAATGAAGCTCAAATTATAGATTTTGATTATTAAAAGGTGACATACCTTAAACTAAAACAACAAAATGAAACTTAAACTACAACTCACCTAATTATGCGTGTGTGTGTGTGTGAAAGAGAGAGAGAGAGGAAAACATAGTCAATAATGACCTAAGACTAAGAGAGAGAGATAATAGCGTTAGGTAAATAGTGAGAAAGAGAGCATGTAGTGGCATAGTGAAATTATTAAGGAGGAGGAGGATTTATTATTTAACATGTGGTGTTTAAGTTTCAAGTCAGATCAAACTACAGATCCTAAATCTTAGCTTGGTCTAAAGTTTAAAAATTTTAAAAATTAATTTTAATCCAAAGGCTAGTTAACTCGTATTAAACCTATTGATTATAGGCTTAGATTAATTAGGTTTGTGTCGAATTGCCATTCCTAGGTCTATTTGTGTAGATATATATATATCCCTTCTATATAAGTTCCAAAAGAGAGTTTGAGTCATACAGAAGAAAATGGGATAAAAGACTATGAATAATAAATTTATAAGCATTGAAAGAAAGGAATAATTATCTTATAATTATTAAAATGATTTTATAAAATGTAAAAATAAAAAAATTGTTTTTAATAAAATGCTTCATACTTGGAAAACATACACCTTCTCTAGCTTATTACAAGTTTGAAGAAGTACAGAAATTATAATAAGGTGGTGAAATATTGCCATAATGTAATCCCGTAATAAGTTATGCTAATAATTAAGAAGTATGAAATCAACCTTTGTACTTTAGTCTTAAAAAGAAAGAGATATGTTGCTAATCAATTGCTAGGGTTAAATATTGATGCTTTCCACTCTTTACCCCTCCTTTTTTTTCACCCTTTACACAAACTAATTTTATTTCCTTAATTGTGATTGTTATATAAGTGGGTTTTTCTTGCTTTAACACGTCTCAGGTTCTTTTCTCATTTGGCAAAGGAAATAGACATGTCTTACTATTCCTACTTTTTTCCCTCACGATCTCGATCTTCTCTATAACCTTAACCTTGTTTTATTCTCTTCTATTTTGTCTCTCTACTCTCTAATGGAACCTCGGTTTCCCTCCTTGTGAATCCTCCTCTAACACCATCTATCTCTCTACCTAGTCCAAGTGTACCTCCTCGTAAAGCATCTCTAAAAGCTCAAGACCCTCTTTTCCCTTTGGTTTTTTCCTTGAAGAGGACTTGGGGTTAAGTAGTGGGTGACTCCTTTACCTTCTCCAAGCTTAGGTTCCTCTCTCCTTCAACTGCCTCTTTTTTTAATTAAATACTAAGTGGTTTCTCCTCCTACTGAAGTTCCTCAATTTGGAGTTATCAAATGGTTGTATTCACTTATAGGATTCTACGTCGATAAAAGAACAACTTTTATAGTGGGACAATATTGAGCTATCAACATTTGGTTAAAGATTGTATTAGAAAATTTCCTCTTAAATGATGATGAATTTTATTTGTTTAAATTTGAAAATTCTCAAATTATGCAAAAAAAAAGGGTTAGAATTAGGGCCTTGGTATATTCAAGGCAAGCACTTATTCATACTAAAATAGAGGCAAAATATAAACTTAAAGGGCATGAAATTTAAACATGTCCTTTTGTAGATCGAATTCCAAAGTTTTCCACTTAAATATTACACCAATGTTGGCTTAAGTTGTCTAGATAATAATATAGGAAGACAACTATGCCTAGATGGACTAAAAAGAACCATAAAAAGAGTTGGTTCCACAAAAAGAATTAACTAAGGTTAGTATCAATGAAAGTCCCGGAATAAGTATGATGTACTCATAAAACATTCAATTAATGTTAGCCACCAATGGAAGACATCAAGCTTTAGGAAAAACATGGTTTGGAAGGACTTTCATAAGAGATTTTAGATAGGATTCTTTTAGGAACTTTTGAACATCCATTCTTAACTTAATCTTATGGTAAATTCCAAAGAAACAATGATTTTTCCTTTAGAGAGGAAGAATTAACTCAATGTTACTCCTTTAATTCAAAGGACACCCTTAAATCATCTCCTGGTTTGGATAATAATAATGTGCTTGTAAAACCAAAGGTTAATTTTATATAGACTAAGATACTCAATGAGTTAGGAGGAAGTGCCTTGTCACCTCAAGTTAATCAAGATTCCATTCTTAGGAAAATTGGAGCTTGCAAAGGTAGCTCACCAAGTAAAGCTAGTAAAGATGATGCACAAGCTGAAACAAGCATTAAAATGAAACCAAGTAGAAAGCCTAAGTAAAAAGGGCCTCAAGCCCCATCATCATCTCTAAGATTTTAGCTTGAAATGTTAGGGGAATGAATTGCCTTAAGAAAGAATAGATAATCAAGGATTATTTGAGGCTTAAGAACTTGTATAGCATCAAACTTTTAGAGATCAAAATTAAGTTAAAGAATCTTCAAAAATTCAAATGGATATTTAGAAAGGATTGGGAAGTGATATCAAACAAACTTTCTCACTACAATGGAAGGATTATAGTAGGTTATGTTCCAAATAAAGTCAAAGAACTCCAACAAGCAACTTCTAATCAATTTATTCATCTTGTAGTATATATGTATTACAATTGAGCACCTCAAGATTACTTTTATCTTCATTGCAATCCATGAATTTCAAAGAAGCTTGCTCTACAATGACATGAAATCCTTAGAGTTCTCTATTAGTCCACCATGGACAGAAGTAGAGGATTTTTAAAAGCATTTTATTCTCTCAAGATGCAAAAAAAGAAATATTGGGTAATATGAGAATAAATAAAAACTTTTGCAATTGTTTATGCACAAATTTTTTTCTAATATTAGATTTGTTAAAGATTTAGACATATAGAGCAATAGGCAAGACGACAATTGGTTGATTAGAAAATAATTCAATCATACTCTGGTTAACCCCTAATGGCTCTAAAGATATAAGTATAGCATGTATCATTTTTGTACCCCTTCTTGCTCTGATCACTCTCCAACTGAGGTGGTAATGGAAACTAAGTCTGAATTTCAAAACTTCTCATTTAAATTCGGTAACTTCTTAATTAACATAAAGGGCTTTAAGGAGACTATTAAATTTTTTTTTTAACTTTTAATTTGAGGGTTATAAAACTTTCAAACTTATGAGAAAGCTTCAAAATTTGATACTGGAGATTAAGAAGTTGTTCTCTGAAAATATTAGGAATAATGAAGCTATTATAACCAAAGCTAGAGAAGCCTTATTGACCATATAATCTTAGGCTAAACTTATCCCTAAAGACCCTACTCTTATAGTTAAAGAAAGGAAATCCCTTTATGCTTATTTACAAGCCTTAGAAAATCATCACTTAATGATAAAGCAAAGAGCTAAAGTTAATTAGATTAAAAAGGAGGACGAGAACACCAAATCCTTCCACAATGAAATCCTTTACGAAAGGAATATCAACAAAATTTACTCCCTTAAGGATGATGGTGTTGTAACAATTAGCAAGTATTCTAAGCTCAAAGAGTTAGCTTTTAACCACTTCAAGAATATTCATAGTACTTCTAACCAATTTAGCTCTATTTTATAGGAACTCATACTTTTCATTTTAGATTCCCTTTCCCTGTCATAAAAGGAATCTCTTATTAAACCCTTTTGCATTTTGGATGTCAAACAAGCTCAGTTCAACCTCAACCCTTGTAAAGCCCTAAATCCCAATAGCTTTATTGCCCATTTCTTCCAAAGAACTTGGCACTTGATAGGGGTATCCTTTTTAGAATTGTCTTAGATTTCTTTTCTACTAGGATTATACCTAAGGAATTAAATAAAATTTATGTGAGCCTTATCCCTAAAAATATAATCTTGATTCTTTGAATGATTATAGGCTTATCTCCTACTGTAATATCATCTATAATAATATCAAAATACTAGCTAACATACTTTAAGAAGTACTATAGAGTTTCATTAATAGTAAGAGCACTGGTAATAATCAGCTTATTAGTTCAAGAACTCTTTAAAAGTTATTAAAGTAAGAAAGTGCTAAAGAGTTGCTCTATGAAGATTGATTTCAATAAAGCATTCAACTTAGTTAGTTGGAGATTCATTTTGGATTCTTTTGTGACTTTTTTTCCTAATCAATTCATTTCTCGGATTAAAAGTTGTGTTTACTTACTTCTTTCTCACTTTTAGTTAATGGTGATCCTATTTCCTCATTTAAAAGGCCTTAGATAAGGAGATCCTATCTCTTCTTTTCTTTGCATTATCTGCATGGAGGTTCCTATAAGAATAATTTAATTCAAGATTGATCATGGCCAATGTTTTGAATTTTATCATGAGTGTAAAATATTGAAGCTATGTAATATATATCCTTTATTAATGATTTTTTCCTATTTAGTGGTGTAGATCCTAGCTCAATTCAAATCATTATGGATTACTTGGATTTTTTTAGCTTTATCTCTACTTACCAATGAATAAAAATAAGAGTTGATTGTATGTCTCTACCGATTCCTCAAATCATGTAAATTTATTCTCAACTATCTTAAGCCTTATTTGCAAACTTACCATTCAAATTTTTAGGCATACCTATCTCTGAGAAAATAGTCACTTTTAGAGATTGACAACCTTTCTTTGATGCAATTAAGAGCAAAATCAATTATTAGAATACATCTTCCTCTCTTATGTTGGAAGACTTCAACTTATCAATGTAATCTTAAATAATTTGCACATCCACTTGTGCTCACTTCTCATCTTGCCTCAAATTTGATAGGGGATATTAATAGAATTTTAAGGAATTTTCTATGGATTGATACTATTGACAAGCACTTAGGAACAAAAGTGAGGTGGACTAAGGTCTATTCATCCAAAGAAGAAGGAGCTTTAGGGATAAAATCAATTAAATCACCACTAACATGCTTTTAGCCAAAAAAGAAAAAGAAGCTCTTTACTGACTCTCAATTAATTTGGGTGAAATGGACTCACACATATATCATTAAGAACCAAAACTTTTGGTTCATTAAGATAAAACATTCAAGCTCCTGGTCTTTCAACCAAATCCTTAATATGAGGGATGTCATGAATTAAGAAATAAAATTCAAAGTTTGGAATATGGGAAGAACTCAATTTTGATTTGACAACTGGAATAATTTAGGCTTTTTGCAAAAATTACAAAGATTGGAGAACCTTAAGCTTCTTATCCCTTTTAATGCATGTTAACAAAGTTATAGCTAATGAAGAATGGTGTTGCAAGTACAAACTGTCTGCTTTTATCATAGACAATATTCCAAACACAATCTGAATATAGATATAGTATATCAACCTAAAAGAAGATGTCATATATCCAAAAGGTTCACCAATAAGTCTTGTTTAAGGCTCTTTAAGTCCCATTGCCCAAAAGTCACTTAGTGGAAGTTGTTCTATTTTCCTAATAGGTCACCCAAAACTTCCTTTATCTTCCAGTTAGCAATCAGATAAAGCCTAACAACTATAGACAAACTAAAAGAAATTCAAACCAATATGATTTGTAAACTTTGTAATCCATACCTTGAAAGCATCAACCAACTGTTCATCAGAATTATGGAGCCACTCTCTTTACTTATATAAGCTCTCATTTAATGCCGCTTTTTGGACTCATTTCGTCTTATAGGCAGAGCAAGTTAGATTCAAACATAAAGGTAACTTATTTAGTTCAAACTTGTCATTAGTTATAGCGTTTATGTCTTATGAAATGAGAGAAATGTTTAAGGTTTTTTAAGGTACAAGTTAGCCTATTCAAACTTTTACTTTGATAACATTATAAAGTATTAGATAGATCATTCTTGCTTGTAATACTCCCCAAGCATGAGTCGTGATTTAGCCACATTTCAAAAGATCATTAGCTTGTGATTAATTAAATTTTTTGCTCCTAATTATGTTTGATATTTTCCTCTCCTAGGCTTCATAAAAGAAATATGTTTATTGGCTACGTTTTTTTTCCCTGTGTTTTATAATTCTTAGCCAAAAGTAAGTACATGGCTATAAATTTTCTAAATATAATCAAGCCGTGCCCTAGAAAAAATATTTCGCAAACTTTCTCAAAGACTATTAGCCACTATTAATTTATTCTCTATATATGTTTTCACAATGCAATTTTATTATTTTAACTATTAATTATTTTTTATATTTTTTTCGTACCCAAAAACTATTAGCTATATTTTCACATAATAAAAAAAAGGTCAAATTTGGACACAAATAAAAAGAAGTAGGAACCCCCTTATTTGTTGTCTCACCCAAACCCTAGACGTATCCATTTCCAGAAAACCTTCTTTTGATACTTTATATCTTTCACACAGAAAAATAAGTTGTAGCTCTAGATTTGTTTTTGTAACTTCGTCACTGGGAAAAGAAAACTGTGGTGAATTTTGTTCCACCGTGTTCAAACTCTTACTTTGCGAATTTTGTTCTTTGTGTCCAAAGTTAAGTGCACCATTTTTCCTATTCCCTCTCCATGCATGAAAGCTAACAATGAACGCAAGCCTAATATTGCTAAGCCCATGAAGCATAATGTTCAAAGCCATATAGGTCTCGGTGTATTTTTTATTCAACTTCACTGACGTCACATCCACGCCGCGATAGGTGATGGCGAGGGCACTAATAGCCTAATTCACAATGATGATGCACTCGAACAAAGGGTTATATGGATTTCTCGTCGCTGACAATAAGCTGGCCACTGGAGGCAGCCAAAGGATCATCACCGAGGGAGGCAATGGAGTTGGCAGTGGAAGTAGCGGATAGAAGAGAGTCATTGCTAGTGTTGGTGGCCTAGTGGTTCTTTGCGGTGGCTAAGGTCAGTCTAGTCTGGCAGAAGGAAAAAGTGGCGATGAGGGCGCTTGCTGGCAAGAGCCATTCGGAGCAGGATATCGGATCCGTTAGCGGGTTGTAGAGCAAGAGCCAAACATGACATTTTTTGGGTGACGTACAATTAATTAAATCTCAACAATAATCACTTGAATACCTATCTTCTAGTGATCTATCTACAATGATTTGTATTTGTTTTTGTTTTTCTAGAAAGAACTTGAAAATCGAGTATGGATTTGTCAAGTTTAATGGTTAGTTCCAGTAGTGCAGGATCCCACAGTTAACTTATCTCTTAAGGAGAAAAATAAGTGGGAAACATTGTGCTGATTGACACTAACATGGCAGATTTATTGGATTTTCATTCCTTATCCTCTGCTATCCAAACTGGCTGCAATGGGGTCTTCCATGTTAAACCTTACTGTTTCATCTTCTTTTAAACCTTATTGTTTCATCTTCTTTTCTTTTATTGTGATTCACTTGGGTGCTAATAACTACGCTGTATTTGATCCGTAGTTATAGGCTTTGTAGAGGCTACCAATGGATGCTGTGGTATAGGAAATATAGAAGCCATATCCTCTGCAACCATTTATCTGATGCAACTATATGCAAAGATGCCTTGAAGTATATATTTTGGGATATTTATCATCCCATATAGAAATCTTACCAGAGTACTTATCCCTATTGTCCTTGATGATTTATTATACTGCTCAACAAAAGCTGTCGTTTTCTTGTGACTGGCATAAAAGTCGAGTCTAAGGCCTCTTCCACCCCAAAAGCACTTGTCATTCTCTCTATAGTCTACTATATTGTAAGAATGATTAAGAAAAAGCACCAACCAGCGAACCACATAGAGCCTATTAAATCACTTCTTTTCTGTCTCTAGAAAAGCTGCAGCTGAGTCTGCTAAGAAGTATATTAGCATCTGTTCCAAAAGCAAGTTAGTGCCCATTAAAATCATCGGTACATTAGTTTAGATATACCACAGGCAACTTTATATTTCCAAGTTGAACATTAATGAGTATTCTTTGTACACGTAATGCCAAAATAGGAGGCAAAGCTAAGTATGTGTGACTAAAGAAAAAGTTATGGCAGAGAGGTGCACTAAATGGAGTTTGGCCGAGTGTCGAAGATGGTGATTGATGGCGACAACTTTTGCCAAATTATAAGAAACGATTGAAGAGACAAATGAAGATGAACCTCACCATGTGGGGTAGCATATGCATCTTTCCGGAGGCCTTCTGGAATGAACGCTATGTAAAACTGTGGCAGGTAGAAGGATGGCTCGTTATCAACTGAGTTTATGTTGGACCTCACACCTCATACTTCACCTGAATGTGTTTGCAGGTTATACTGCGGCGTGTATTTGCAGGTTATACTGCGGCGTGTGTTTGCGGGTTATACCGCGGCATCCAACACAAATTGGTATTGTCCTCTCTGGTTGCGATTCGAACTCGCAACCTCAAGGTTTTGTTGTTTCTAAGAACACGCCTCTCACCATTGAGCCAATTAGCTCAATTTTGTTCATGTTTGTAGGAACTCATTTGTTGGCAGTATTTATTTTTCGAACGACATTGAAGAGAAGCTTTAGCAGGTATTGAAATGACATTCATTTTCTTATATTTTTGACAATGTCAACAATGACTTTGCACACATTTTAATCGAAATTATGTCAATTTCTAGATTATTCATTGTAGCTCTGTCATCATCTTCTTTCACGTACTTCAGGAAGATCCTTCTGTGTGTCAGTTGAGGTATTTTTTACTACGTTTTCTTGAACTTGGTTTAATTTAGGTATTTGTTTACGGTTTGTTCTTCCCATGTCAATGTATTACATGGCTGATTCAATTTGGCTTGCACGACTGAAACTTGTTTATGGTATCAACTTCGGTTTATCAATGAATTAATATAGGATGAGTTTGGCTTATATTATTGTTTCAATTACCTTAATTATGTCAATATATTATTTCATTGACGCTCCTTGATATGATTATGTTCTGTTTACTTTTCATGTGCAAATTTTTACATGTTTGTTTTTTTTAATTGTATTTGTTCAACTAGTTTATTAATTTATGTATTCATATTTTTATGAATACTTATTATATTTGGCACTAGTACATATTTAATATAGGTTAAATATCAAACTTTTAACATTAATTGTTGGATCTTGACTTTTTCTAAATTTCTTGTAAATTGCTTAAATAGTTATTTATGTTTGTTAGTTAGTTTAAATTTTTTTATTTTTTTTAGAATGGGATCATTTATTAAGTAGGCTTGAATAAAGATTGAAAATTTGATGGGTAGATTGGGACTTAGTTAGAATTAATGTAGTGTAAGTGGATTGAAGGGGTTAGAGCCATAAAAGACAAAATAAGGACAAACTTGGGAGAATAAGGTTAAGGAGGGGCATAATTGGAAGAAAAGGAGTAACAAAAGAGGTTGAAATTAGAGAAGGGTGGAAGATGTCATGACCAACCAAAAAGAGGGAGAGAAAACGTAAAATAAAGAGAAGAAGAAGATAAAAGAAGAAAAAGAAGAGAAATCATCTTGCCAAGGTAAGTCTATCTTCTTCTTCTTACCTTGTTAGAGAAAGAACTAGAGAAAGAAAGTATTTCGTGTAGGGAATGGGTGTTAGATTGGAAGAAGATGCTTTAAAGAACCCATTTGATTTTTAGGGTTTCTAAGTTAGGTTTTGGGTTTCCTAACCTAAGTGGGTCATAGGTAGGTTAGATTTGAGTTTCACTCACATTTGTTATGATTGTATGATTTTATGAAGTTTATAAGTTGTATTGGAATGTTGTTTTGATTGGAACCTTGGTTGTGTTAGGAAAGAGCAAAGGGAAAGGCAAGCTTGACTTGGATTTCCGCAAGCTTAATAGGTGGGTAATATATTTATGGTTATTGTG